>JAOBAY020120472.1:0-16373 GCA_025331085.2 Zoanthus sociatus | reverse complement strand
ATTCTAGAAATTCTTCGTGATAAGGTCGTTTTTCTTTGTGTTCTTCTACTTTTTTATGATGAGGTGGTTCAGCATCTAAGTCTTTTGCTTTATGGTAATGCTTATTTTCCTTCATTAACTCCTTTTTTAAACTTTCGGGGTCATCAGCGTGTTCTAAAATACGCCTAAATAACGGACTAAAGTCTTCGTGGACATCATCTAACATTTTGTCAACCTTGTGCCCTTTTAGTTCTTTTTTAATTTCCTCTAATTCGTGTTTTAAGCGTTCATTTTCAGCGTGTAAATCATTTTCGTGATGTTCTTCGCCTCTATGTTTTTCTTCATTATGATGGTCTTCACGTTCTTTGTCGTGAATAGCGTGTTCACCATCTTCGTGATGTTCTTTGTGGTCGCGCTTGGTTTCGTGGTCGTGACGGTCGTGACGGTCTTTTTCTTTATTTTCGTGTTCGTGTTCGTCGTCATAACCTGCTTTTTTCCGAGCGTGACTGTAATAGTCGTGTAATCTTTCTAACTTTTTAGGGTCATTTGTGTCATACGTTTTACCAGTTTTGGTGCTATGCACAGCAGTTTTACCATCTTTGAGTTTATGTGTTTCATACGGCATTTGAATGCCTCCCTTGCTTTAATTTTTTAATATTTTCGTATTGTATCAACCCACCCGACCTGCCTTGTTAATTTAAATTGGTATGTAGTGCACTTTAATATTGGTTAAAGTTATTTTTAATTTTAAAAAGTCATTTTTGACATTATAATTTCACGTGTTTGGTGCTATACCACTACTACTTTTAAAATCATCGTAAGAGCAAGTGGTATAATAAGGGCAAAATTGTAAATGCCCGCTTAAAGCACTGCTTTTAACAGGGTAACTGTCATAAATATTAATACCAATATTTTGTTTGTTATAAATATTATTAATAAAATCTGGTTCTAAAGTTCATTCTAATTTCACATTATCAAAACTATTAATAAAAACTAAACTGCAATTTCGTAAAAACAAAATAATATTACGCTGTAACGTTCAAATATAATATTCTGATGCAGTCCCTGCTTGGTGTTTCATTTCCGTAAAATAGTTATATTCAAAGTCAAATAAAATACTTGGTGGGACACCTTTAGTAGGGTTGAACTTAATATTAGGAATGGTGACCGTTTGATTAAAGTTTTGACCATTAAAGGCAGTGACTAACAAAGGGTCAAAATAAACGTTTAAAATATTATCATTGTTGCTGCTAAAAATTAAATTACAATCAAACGTTAAATAACCAAATTTATACCCTTGTGGACTTGCTGGGAGGGTTTTTTTAATACTAGGCGACACTATATTTAAAGTTAAAAGATTACCGTTATAATAACTGACACTTTTAGTAGTTCACAATGTCGCAATTTGTGGTAAAGTTATGTGATTAAATATGTAATCACTACCCAATGGAATAACATATTCAGTTGCTTTAGTCGGTGGGAGTGGTTGCAAGTCTTGTGGGTATTGAAATTTCTTATCAAATTGATAAGTTGGGTTGCTTAGTTGATAATAGTTTCTAATAACTCTGACAGCATTTGTGACTTTGCCATAAGATTGAAATTTAGCAATATACACGCAATCATCATCTGTTAATTCAGCGTCGGGGTGAATAACATTAGAAAAGCATTTAATTTGATATTCGCACTTCCCTAATAAGTTAATTTCAAAAGCATCAAAAACATACCCTGCCACAGCACCTTTCTGTCCATAATCTAAACTGGTATCTTTATCAACTAAAGCAGTGTTAATTGTGGTTAATGGAATGCCTACTAATTCACCTTTAACAGTATCATCATAAAGTTTATTACCAACCAAACCGCTTTCAATAATTTTATTACCAACTAATGTTGGGGTATTTGTGTAAGTGTAAATATCACACTTAATTTTATGGGTTAAACTAAAAGCAAAAATTTGGGTACTGCTATTAGTACCAATAATGCTACCAATTGGGTCAGTTTCAGCGTCATAAGTGACTTCAATTGGGAAGTTACCAGTTTCGGAACCTTTGGCATACAGTAATTTTGTGTAGTAATCATATAAATAAGCATCTACTAACCCAAATATTTGACTTCATTTGGGGGTAATCACACTATTAACTTGGAACCCTGGTAGTAACCCAGCAGTAAATGTTCGTCAGATGCCCCCAACAATTGGTAAATTAACAATGCCAACGTTAGTGATAACATCACTTACAATACTAATTTGGTAAAGATTACGCATTAAATTACCGCATAAATAATTTCAATTCGGAAAATCTTTTTGAACTTGACCGGTTCAATTATAAAATTTGTTTAAGTAAAAAACGTTTCTATCAGGTTTAATAAACCCAAATAATTTATTACCGTCGGTTGCATAACCTTGTCAACTTGGTTTGGGAGCAGTTCAAAAATTACTGGTGCTATCTAAAAAGGCATCTTTTCAAAATTCTAATTGGTTTTTATTGGTTTCTTTAACGTCAGTACTATTACCACGGTTAGTAAAGAGACCAAGCACTCGTCTGGCACCAAAGGGGTCATAGTAAGTTTCCACATTTTTTTGTAAACTGCGTTCACTAATTAATGTTAAAGCAGTATTCCGCAATTGATAGTAAACATTGCCAGGAGCACGCCGTAGTGTTAATTCATCATTAATACCACCTTGGAATTTAAAAGGCATAATGTCGTGCGGTTCATTAATTTCGTAATTAATATTTGGTTGTAAAGTTTGTGAATAATAAATAGGGCGACCAAAAAAACGACTAGGTAAATAAAAAGCGTTGCCGTAAATGGTTATTTGTGCTTTAGTGATGGGTAGTGGTTTTAACCTATCAAGGTCTAGTATCACATTAAAATTTTTATCTAATGCCGGAAACGGGTAGGGTTCGCCAGGACCTCCGGTCTGCAAATAACTATTGACAGTTATACCGGTTGCTTGAATTTTATTTAAGAAATTAGTAAAAGTAATATCACAATAAATTATTTTATTTTCAACATCTCGTACTAAATTTGTTTGTTCTGCTAAATAAAATTGTCTGTCAGTATCTTCATAGGGGTTATGTTTCTTTTTAGGTTCAATACTTGTAAAAGATTGTGGCAACACATACAACTTTAATTCATTTGTGAAAGCGTCGTTTTCAAAGAATTTATTATTTAATGTGCCGTCATTAAAAACCCGTAATGTGACACTATTAACAATCTGTTGACTTGTGAACCCTTTATTGCCAGTGTATGGTACAAAGCGGGTGCTTAGTGTATCTTCTAAAAAGACCCCGTAATAAACCCGTCCGACCTTGTGATGTTTGGTAGCGTGGTTAAGCTTTTTATCTTTTCTGTTACTGCTTTGACTTAGTGTGTAACTGTCTTGTCAAGCGACCACGCTTGCTTCCTTACCATTTCACACCCGACTAAAAGTAGTGTAATCAGTAGGTATCACATAATGCCCTTTATAACCTGCCTCAGTAGTATTGGTTGTGCCTAAAATAACGTCAAAGGGACAAAACGGCGTTAAGTTTGTCTTATCTAATTTTTTAATTAAACTGACATCAATTTTATCACCAGTTAATTGTTTAATTAAACCAATTGGTAAACTATTAAAGAGCATTGTTATCATCTCCCTCATTTACTTGGGTTTCTTGACGTTCTTGTAGGGTTCCATATTCTTGTTCAAAATTAAGAATTTTTTTATAAAGTTGGGTTGCTTCTTCTTCATTAATGCCATTAATTTTCATTAATTCAAAAATAGGGGTCGTTAAACCTAAACTTAATAATTGGGCACTGTCTGCTATTAATTGTTGCCTGTCAATACCAATATTTTCTTTTACTAATACTTTAATAGTGTCAGCAATGGTTTGATAATCACTATCAATGCCGTACATTAATAAACTTTTAACTATTAATTCTTTAAAATTTTCTTTAAACACATCACGCTTTAACACAATTGTTTCGTTATCACTACTATTATTAAATTGGACTTCTGTCGCACTTTTAACCACACTATTGTCATTTTCAACGCTGAGACCAACTTGTTTAAAATAAAAGTTAGTTAAATTTTCTATTGCTTCAAAATAAACATCTAATTTTGGACTGCCACTTTGGACTTCTAACCACGTACTTAATTGCCCGTTATTGTACCCGTCAGTAAAACTGCTTGGGGTTATGATAATGCCGGTGTCATAAAAGCGTTTTTTTTGTTCGCTTGTTAACATTTGGTTAATTAACCCATATTCATTTTCGGTCATTTTAATAAAGACGCGTGTAATATTAACTTTGCTTTCGTAATAAAAAGTATTTGCTAATTGATTAATCATTTGTTGAATACCAATTAAGTTGTTACCGTCTGGGTAGAATTCACCATAACTGTTCCCTCACCTAGATTGAATGGGGTAATTTTTAAACATCACTGCCGGTATAAAGTCGTAAGGGTTTTTTACTGTTTTGTTAATTAACCCTCTCGTTTCGTATTCTTTAACATTCCCACCCATATAAGTGGTTTCAATTTTGTCTAAAGTCAAATTTTGGTGTTGTTGAATTGGGTCACTACCAGCACTAATGTTTGTAGTCATATTCAAACTAATTAATTCGTGCCCAATTTTACTATAACGACTTTGAAAGTTATTTGACACAACACTTCACAAAACCATATCATTTAATTTGCTGATTAACACAAACTGTGCTCCATACCGACTGGCACCTTTCACAATTGCATATGCTGTTTGCAAGAAATTATTATCACGGTCTAATTTTTTTAATAAATCATCAATTTGTTTGTCTTCAGTACTGACTTCCACATAACGACCTATCACTTTGCGTGCCATTTGTAAAGCGGCACTTTCTTTT
This sequence comes from Zoanthus sociatus, assembly GCA_025331085.2. Classification (NCBI taxonomy): domain Eukaryota; kingdom Metazoa; phylum Cnidaria; class Anthozoa; order Zoantharia; family Zoanthidae; genus Zoanthus; species Zoanthus sociatus. Next base: position 11,540 of record JAOBAY020120472.1, on the reverse strand, counting down.
AAGTCAATACCTAAAAAGGTTTTAATGTAACCGCGAGTTTCAAAGTTAAACTCTTGGTTATCTTTTCAGGCATCAGTTCATAAGTCATTATCATTTGTGATGTCTTCAGTTTTGATGCTTGGTTTAATTTCAGTGTTATAACGGTTTTCGTTGTTAGTAAATTGGTTTGCCATTAGATATTTTCCTTTCGTCACGGTTGCGTACCCAATTGGTTTAAGTAAGGTTGAATGCCATAATTTAAAGCGTCTAATAAATGGTTATTTTGGTCAATAATTGTAAGACGCTCCACATTATCTTTATATGCTAATGTGGTCATTTCAAATAATAATTTTTGGGTATGTTCGCGAATTGTCACAAAACTATGGCGACCTATCAATTCAAATAAGTGTCCGTACCGTAATTCCAATGGTAATTTTTTGCACGGGTCAAACCGTAATCACGTTCAATTGCGTTCTTTTACTACACTATTACAAATTTCAATTCAGGCATAGTCGGCATTGTCACACCGAATAGTTAAAAAATTGTCAATTTTGTATTCAACTTTTTTTCTTAAAAGTCAGTCAAGTAATAAATTAGAAATGTGCTTGTGACTTAACTGCATTTCTTTTTTATTTTCTAAATAAAACTCGTCTACTATGCAAATATCACGACGGTTAGGACTGATGGCAATTAAAACACACGCAAAAGCGTCCTTTTTAAAACCAAAGTCAAGTCCTCCACAATAAACGGGACTGATGTTGACCACGTCCATTACACTGCAATGTTCAATAAATTTTAACAAATGAGTAAAAACACCCATTTTACCAATGCCTGCTAACCCTAAGTCTCAACTTTTAGCAAGTTCGGGGTTGCTAATGTACATTTGTTTAATGCTATTTTCTAAGTTAACGTCATATTGGTAAAATTCGTTAATGCGTCTATTTGTTCGGTGATACAAAGTCTTTGTTTCAAAGTCAATTCTAATTTGTTCGCCCTTGGTACGCAATAAACTTTCGTTTTCAATTAACTGTTCGCTGAATTGTTTAATAATTGGTTTTGAAATAAAGTCGGGGTTGGCAATGTAAAAATTAAGCATAATTGGGTGTTTTTTACCACGCCTAGCAGTTTGCACTGCTAAAATGTCGTCGTATTCAATTTCGTATGCTTCTTCAAAAACATTGATTAAATAACGTTGACTGACGTTTGCTCACCCTTTGCTGTTAATTGTGTCACTTTTAGTATTGTGTAAACCTTTAAAACTTACCAAACATTCCTTGTATTTAATTGTCATATGGGTTTTATTAAGCAATATACCTTCATTAAACCAATTGCTATTAATTTCATTTAAAACGTTAATAAAGTCGCTGTAAACGCTATCATAGACACTGTTTTTTAAATTCCGAAAAAACATAATATTGACCGGTCAACCTGCTAACAAGCACACAATTGTAAAGTGAATTACGCTCAAACTCTTGCCACTATAGCGACCACCAAATAAATATAAAAATAAAATGTCAAAACTTTTATCACGGTTTTTAATTTTAATTAAATAGTCGTATAAATAACTGAAACTTTTAACAATTCTAATTGCTTTTTTTATCATTTTGTTCTAATAAAATTTGGTTATTTTTTGTTAATGTTATTGCGCTTTGATTGGTACCAATTTCAATACTATATTTATCAATGCTATTAATTTCTTTATCAAGTTTTTTCATTTTATAAGCAATTTGGTATTGTTCGCTGAAGTCTTGGGGGTATTGACTTCTGAGTATTTTTCAAATATTTTCTTCAGAAAAACTTAAACCACTTACTAAGTGCAGTAGCATTTTATTTTTAACTTTTTTAATTTTTAGTCAGTCATTTTGGCAACTTGAACTTTGACTGCTTAAATTATCTAAATAAACACTGTCAACGTGAATATGTTGACTGTTTTCGTTGGTTAAAAAAGCGTGCAGTGCTGCTGGACTTGTTAACTTTTTTGCTTGTTTAACATTAGATTGGTTTAAATATAAGTCAGTAAATTTTTTTAATAATTCGTCTAAATTATTAATTCTACTAACTTTATCAATGCCGTAATATTTGCGTTTTTTGACAAGTTCTTGTTCCATAATTAAGTTGTAACATAAACTTATAAGTTTAGCAAATTTTTTCCTTGTTATTTTAAAATAATTTGGTATACTTATTTTAGGACTAGATATTAGATTGAAGCGCTTGTTTAATCTAATAATTTTTACAGCATATTTTTTACTCCTTTTTATCAAAAAAGTTCGGTGTGAAATAGGTAAACTACCCGTCTAACCAATAGATTTGAGACATCTGGTTAGGAAAAAACCCAACAGCGCTAGATTAAGTTTTTTTGTGTATTTTTTCCATATAAAATAATATCAGGTGACTTCAACACGAATGACTGGGCGTGTGTTACTTTTGGGTTATACAAAAAGTATTAAGAAGATGGGCGTATAACCAGTACTGGGGGGTATAACAGACCAGTTAACAGTAATAAATATTAAAACTATTTCAAATAGCAAAAAAGGGGGTTATAAAAATGCATACTAAACAAAAACCAAAACCATTTTATTGTGACTTGCACCGTTGTTGGCACAATAAAAATAAAGCAATTAATAAATGTTTAAAAACAAGTGCTAAAGATAAGCAAAAATATTTTGAAAAAAGTTTATGAACCAGTAATATTAAATAATATTTTGTTATAATAAAGGTGGTATGAATTTGTAACTTATAATCAAAGTTCTAACCTCCTTTATTTACCAAACCAAGTCAGCGCCACGGTTTGGTTTTTAATTTATAGTTGTTATAATAAAATTACAAACTTAGTTAATTTAATTCTAAGCGACGTGTAGTCTCTCTCGCTTAATACTAACACCATTTTTGTTTGTGTATAGTTGGTCTTTGATTTTATTGTTAAACCTTTCTTTATAAACTATTAATAGTATATATAGTAATAATTTTCCATTTTACAAAACTAAGTTTGTGGCAAGTAAATAAGCGTGTTGATAGTAAGTTTCCACACTTGCTGCTTATTTACTTTTTTGTTATAATAGCAAAACCAGATTGTTAATTATTTATTTTATTTTTAGTAGTTAAAATAATTAAATTAAAAAGTGAACTGTATACTGGCAATCTGGTAATAACAGACTGGTTATTATTTAGTAATTTATTATCTTGTTAGGGTCGTGTAAATTGCTAAACTCCGTAGTAATAAGCAGTCTGTTTTTAATTTATAAATATATTTATAAACAATAAATTTATAAAACCCTCACAAAATGCTTTATAAATTATTTATAAAAATATTTATAAAATATTTATAAAAAACTTGACATTTTATTAATAAATTGTATAATAATAATAGTTAAGGAAGGCAGATAACAATAAACCACTATTAAATAAAGTAAAATATTGCCAACAAACCAAAAATTAACGACCCTATAAAACATTATTTAATTAAACAACGGAGTTATTAAAATGATTAATTTAAAATGTGATAATTGTAATTGAGTTTTTAAAAATAATGATATTTATTATAAAACTTTAATTGTTAGAAATAATTTAAATAAAGATATTTATACGCAATATTTTTGTGATGATTGCTACACTTTTGAAGATTGGGACTATAACTATAATAAATTACCTTTTACAACTGATGAATTGTATGAAGGTGAACATTTTCAAATGAAAAATGGCAATCACATAGTACAAGATTATTTAGACTAAAAATTATTATTTTAAGGAATTTATAAAAATGGCAGATTATTTTTGAAAAGGAATGGAAACAGATATTAAAACTTTAATAAATGATATGGGACATTTAAAAGCAGTATTAGAATATGCTAATTTTAAATATATCAATGTTAAATTAGAACCAGATGAATATCTTCAGTATTGTATGATTATAAGATTACTAGATGATTACGGTCCATCTGCTTTTTATGGAATTATTCAATTAGCAAATGAAAGTGAATGGACAACTGATATGATTGACAGATATCAATATGATAATGAATTCCAAAAATTGGTAAAAATTGCAAAAGAGATTAAAGATTTTGCCAATTGACAAGTTAAACAAGAAATAAGTAGATTACGAGACCAAAATGACAAATAAAGAATATAAAACCTACATTTTATGCAAGTTAAAAAGTCAATTACAATTATTAAACCAACTAACAACATCAATTAATTACAGTTTACAAGATATGCTCTATAAAATTGAAACTGAAAAACCAAGAAAGCAAAAACAAAATGAAAAAAAATAAAATGAAAATTAATTATCATATTATTTCGTTATGCTGTGTCCATTGCGAAAAAGAACGTCCTTTAACTGAATTAAAAATTACCAAAATTGTTCACATTAACCATTCTAAACCTGAAAAAAATGTCAACTTTATTTTTGAATGTGAAGATGCTGACAATAAATATTTTTGACACCAAAATAATTTTCTTAGTCAAGGTCTGGATGTTAAAACTACTGTTTTAACCGGCAAAATAAGGTTACAAAATATTTTAGAAAAGAAAATATAAAAATGTTGGAACCTTGTGGTGATTGCCAAACGGGCATTGATTTAAAAAATGGAACATTTCATTTATATAAGTTTACTTTAAAAGACCAAACCACATCTTATAGCGTTTATTGTAAAGATTGTATTACTAAACTATTTGTTGCTATTGACCCTGAAATTGAAGGGTACCAAGTAATATGATATTTAGAGGGTAAAATATGGTTTAAAAGTGAGTATAAAGATGTTGACACCATCACAAATAAATTAGTATGAGACAGAATTAAGCGGGGCGACCTAGATTGGGAGGATAAATAAATGCCTGGTTGAGTAATAGTTTTAATCATAATTGGCGTGGTTATTTTTGTATTGTTTTGGGGTTTGATTATTTTATTAATTTTTAAAGTAATTAGTAAAGGGCAAAAATACACAAATTCAGTTATTTCAAAAAATAATGCGTTAACAGATAATTTAAAATTAGAATTAACAAACCAAGATTACCAAATTGCCGAATTAGAAAAAAAAATTAAGATTGAAAAATTACAACGTGAATTACAAAATTTACAAATTACAAAAAATGACTAATATGAAAGATATTTTAAAACCTTTTAAAACCGACTGCTATAAATGCGGCAAACTTTATTGAGTTAACGACCTGTATTCTTATGGATGTATAGGCACCGGCAAGGATAATGTAATTGGCGGTTATTTTTGTGAACCTTGTTTTAAAAAATTTCGTCAAAAAATTAGAAAAGAAGCGACAAAAAAAATAAAACCAATTGAAATAGTTTTTACAAAGGAGTAATAATGAATGAAGACAAACGAATTTATGTATCATTAAGCGAAAGGGACTATAGCGCGTTTCAAAATTTAATCAGAACGCTCTCGCTATTATCAGTTAAAAATGTTTATGAATTTTTAAATAGCATTGTTAGTGACCAACCGTTTTTAACAAGTGAAATGTGTCGCTTTATTTATAAACAAAACGAATTACAAGAAAGAAAAATTCAAAGAAATTTTAGAAATGGAAAATAAAATGGAAAATAAATTAACTTTAAAGCAAAAAATAGCAACTATTCAACACGACGCTAACTTTTTAAAAAAAGAAACTAGTGGTTTTCAATTCAAATACAATACCGAAAGTCAAATTTTAGAATTTGTAAAAAGTCAATTTAAAAAACACGACATTGGTTACTACTTTAAATTTTATGGCACTGACTATAAAACTTTTACTAAAATTATTAAAGACAAAATTACCAAAGAACAACAAGAAATTAATTGTGTATTGGCAGAAATTAGTGTTAAAGCAGTTATTTATGATAATACCGAAAGTTTAGAATTAAAAGATGTTTTTATAGCGACATTTGACGGCAAAATGGACGCAAGTCAAGCGGTCGGAAGTGCTAAAACGTACGGCATTAGGTATTTCTTTTCTAAATTATTAGGAATTGCTGATAACGACATTGACCCTGATAAAAAACTTAATTTAGAATTACAAAAAAAGGCAGTTAAAGCAGCGTTTAATGTTTTAAAAGAATTAAATGTCCGACCAAATATTATGCTTGATTTTCAAAAGCAAGTCCAATTACTAATTAATAATAAAAATTTAACCCAACCTAAATTAAAAGTATTAGTAGACAAGGCAATTGAATTGAATAAAAATGAACTCGCAAGCAACTAATCTTTGAAATAAAATTAAATTTGATAATAAAACTCACACTTATTACTTAAAAGCACGGGCAGTTACTGACATTGTTAACGAAATATTTAACTGACCCTATTCTAAAGTTGATAGTGACATTTTAGATAAAGCAAAACAACGGGGTAATTGTTTACACAATTTAATTGAACACTTTTTAAAAACCAATTTAGAATGAGGTTGTGACTGTGTACCAATTGTAAAAAGTCACCAAACTTTATTTGATAACTTTAAAAAATATTGACACGACCAAAAACATTTTTATAACACCGTTCCTAAACCCATTATGAAAATAGAAAGACCCTACGCTTGTCGCTTAGGTAAATGAATAATTGCTGGCACACCCGACTTAAGTGTTTATCAAAATGGAGTTTTGCACATTTTTGATTGAAAAACTAGTAAAAAAAACCATAAAGACCGTTATTTATGCCAACTTTATTTTTATTATTTATTAATAAAATGTCAAGACGTTGCTAATCAAATTCAAAATGTTAAACTGCATATTATTAATATTAATAATAACCAGCATTTTACCATTGTGGAAGGTAGTCAAGAATTTGTAAAAATGGCAAAAATTATTGAAGATTGAACGCTTAATTGTGTAATGACCGAAAAAAACGGCAGTGAAATTTATAAATACGAAATTAAAAACCAAGAAGATAGGGAAAAAATTATTGAAAACCAAAGAAAAAAATAGTGACCATTTTCATTTTAGAGAGTGTGAACCGTTAATTAATTTAGAAAAAAATTTTAAATTGCCGGTCTATCAAAAAACTCCGCTCACAATTAAACTAAAAGTCAAAATTAAAGCAGTAAATGAAAAGATTAAAACCAAATGACACGAAGTTTACCACAAAATTTACAACAAAAAAAGCAAGTTTTAACCAAACAAAATTTTAAAACAATTAGAATTGGTCTAGACTTAGGGTTAAAAAACAACGCTATTATTTTTACAATTGAACCCTATAATAAAATTTTATATTATAGCACCAAAACTATTGTTAATTATAATAAATATGATGTTTATAAATTAAGTAAAATAATTGGGTTATGGGTGATGGACTGCATTATAAAGGTTAATGAAGACTTTATTGACGTCCCACATTATCAAACTTTATTTACAGAAAAAATTAATTTTTATAAATTTAACCCCAATTATAAAATGATGGTGGAATTAACAGTGTTAGTTATTGCTCAGGTTCAACAGCAAATTCAATTTCTTGGTCATTTTTTAAAAGAAACGCAAGTCACAAGTGCTTTTACTAAAAATTTTGTGTTAACTTACAAAGATAAAATTAGTAAAATTTTAAATTTACCTTACACAATACATAATAAACATCTTTTTGATGCCTACGCTATGGCACGCTATGATTATAAAAAACCACTAAAAAGTTATTTTAGTAATTAATTTATCACTTTTTTTCTTTTAATTTTTTAATTGCCGTATTAATAGCAGAAAAGATTGTCAGTACAATACCAATACTGCCAAGTACAATCATTGCTACTCGTTGACTTGACCCAAACTTATTTAAAATTTCTGCCACATATGCAGTAATGCCTGCGGATGCATCTACAGTTAATGCCACTATTCAACTTGCTATTTGGAACCATTTATTTTGTAATAATTGCTTCATAATAAACTCCTTGTTATTTTACAAATGTACAAGTTACTGAAATATCTTGTACAGTCACATTGTTTCTAAATTCTAAAGTAATAATAGTGCTATCACTGCTTTTTGTGTAAAGTAAGTACAATTCTCACTCTGTTCAACCGCTATACGGAACATAGTTACTATTCATAATATGATAACGGGTATAAGGGTCAGTTAACGTTGACTTGACACTACTTCAGGGTCAATTATAGATTAAACCACCAAAGATATTAGCGTATTGCGTGTAACCAGTGGTTTTGTAACGGAGTGTCAAATATAACAAACCTTGTTGGTCTAAAAAGGTTAAGTCGCTACTTGTTAAAGTATAATTTACCACCCCTCTATTAGAAATGTTACTAAAATTAAAGACCCTGCTTGGTGTTGCAAAGGCCGTTGGTACATAAGATATATCAAGTCCACCTGCAGTCGCACTATTTGTCACTTTAATGGGACTAATGCCAAACAATAAATTACGGTCTAATTTATTTGTTAAAGTAGCGTCAACCGCATTTAAGCGTTGCACATTTGTTGCCACGCCTGTTGTGTTTTTAGTAGTATTTGCGACATTTGTAACAATGTCGGTTTTGTTTTTAGCAATTGCTGGCGTATTAAGGTTAATTTGAATTGTGTTATTACGACTAATAACTCCGTTTGCATCAATTCTTTTTTCATTTTTGGCAATATTTGATGCGTTTACAGAACCATCAAAATCTAATTTAGCAATATTTGTAGTATTAGTTTTAATATTAACTTTATTGGTGTCACTTAATTGTTTAATATTGCGTAAATAAGCACCGTTGTAATAAACATCAGCATTATTGATATGGTCATAAATAGCAAGTGTGCTATAACCTAATTTATCAACTTTCACAATGCTTTTGGTATTAAAAGTAAGTGCTTGTGCTTTCACACTTAAGTCTCATAAACCGCCTTTTTGTCAGTCATTAGTTTTTACAATTTTGACAGTGTTATCTTTACTTGTTAAATTATTACCCCATAAAAAGGTATGGTAAGCGTCATACCCAGTAATGGGATTATTTGAAAAAATATCATTAATTAAATTGTTAAACGGGTTTGCTTGGTGGTACGGGTCTTTAACATTTGCTCCAATATTAACAGTAGTTTGCGGGTCATAAAGACCACTCATTTTTAAAAGTGTGTAAACTTGCGGGTCTAAGGTTTGCGGGTATTCAAAATTAAACGACCCACTATTTGCGCCTTGGGTAAAAGATACATTGCCTCGTATAAAATTTTGGTTTAAAGTAGCATAATAAATGACAGTTCGTGCTAACGCTTTTTTTAAACTATCAAATTGAGCGTCGGTAATAATCTTATATTTAGTTACTGCTTGGTTATTGGTTAAAATATTAATTTGGTCAATAGCGTATAAATAATGCTTTTTAACAATGCTATCTGCTAAACCAAAAATGGTTTTGTCATAACCATATAATAGTAATAATTCCTCTAAAGATGGTGGATAAACTCTGATAATTGCCATTATGCTACTCCTTTAATTTCAGGTATTTTCTTATTAATAATAAAGCGTCGGGACTTAGTGTTAGTTGGGCGAGAAATATTTTTATACCCACGTTTAATTTTTGCCTCACCTTTTTTGGTACCTGTTAATTTAATAGGTTGACCTTTAGAATGGTGTAACACATCTTCTAAATAAATGCTTCACGCCCCGTCGCCATTTTTACCAACAGCATTTGTCATTTTAATAAAAATGTTGTAGGGTATATTGTAATAATCATAGTGTTTATTGCTTGTTTTAAAAATTAATCTGGCAATGCCACGTTGGTTAAAATATTTATTATCACTTGCTTTTACAACAGTGACTGTTGGTATTCACATACCTGCTTGCAGTGCACTACTGCTTAAATTAATAAAGAGATTGCTTGGTGGTGCTTGGTCTTTACTTAATTCTTGCTGTTTTACATTCTGCTGAATTCACTCTCCCAATTTAGAAAAGGGGTTAATTTGGTTTTTTAACCGCCCTAACCTCGTCTCTAAAATGCGAGGGATGTTGCTCGCATTTAAAAAATTGTTGACTGCTTGTAATTCTTTAGGTGTATGACTTTTTATTAACGCATTAAAAGCATTTTCTGGATTAGGAATTTTATGATAAACCTTCACAAAACTTTTAAATTTATTTAAAAGCGGTTCGGTTTTTTCCATTAAAGTTTTGACAAACTTAACGTGGTCAACCAGAATTTTTAAAATATTAAATAAAAAGTTCATACTTATTTACCTATTCTGCTTTTTGTAAAGTAACTTGTAACAATTTAGATGCAGTTGCTGCATTAATAGTAGCGGTTGCTAACACATTAATTGGTTTTTCAGCAACTAAAGTTTTTGTGGCAAAGGTAATTTTTGCTAAGTCACTATCAAGCAAGACTGGGTTTGCTTTCTTTAATTCTGCTTTAATTGTGGCAATTGTAGCACTATTTGCAGTACTTACATTAGTTGAACTTGGCACATCAATTGTTACGTCGTGAATTTTATCTCTAATAGCGTCCACTTTTTGTTGGTCACTAGGAGTTGGGTCAACAACGCTAATTTTAAAGGTTTTAATTAATTCAGGGTAGATTGCCTTACCACCGTCTTTATTGACTGCAAACTTAGAGAATAGCAAAACGTTTTTGTTAGTAATTAATTTGGTTGCGGAAATGGCGTCTGCTTCCACCACGGGGTAAGCGTACACACCTTTGACAGCAATAATCATATTAACCCCTGAAAAGTCAAATGTTTCGTCTTCATCAAGTGTTTTTTCGTCGGTCATAATATCACCTGCTTTATAAACTCCCCCTAAGAAGTTAGCAGGTACTATTTTCAACCCAGCAATAATATTTGAATAAACTTGTCCTTGAATATATTGTTCTGTAGCAATATCAGAACCTAAGTTAGAGGTTGCCCTAATCATATATTTAATAGCGACGGGGTCCATAAAAATATAAATGTCATTGGGGTCAACACCAACTACGTTCCGGTTTAGCAATTTTTTAAATTTTGCCATTGTGTCAAAGACGGGACTTCACAGTTTTTGCACTGCTTCTTCGGTTGTTGGTACACCGTCACCTTTTTTTGCTAAGGTTAATTTAATTGGAATTGGTCTTGTAACTTGGGTTAGACCATATAAGCACTTCGCACCGTGATATAAGTCAAGTCCCATCACAGCAGCGTCCATAAATTGGTTATAGAGTGCTTTTGAAACTTCCACGCCACTACCAATAGTTTTAGCACCTAATGCTGCTAGAGTAGCACTTTCTTCTTCACGGTTTAATTTTTTAATTAAGTCAATATTAACGCTAACAGATGTTATGCTTGTAGTTTTAGAAGCGTACGTTGGACTATAGTTGCTTGTCGTAATACGGTTAGTTTTTTGATAAATTGCAGTTCCAAGTGCAACCATTACTTTGCTGTTCATTGGTTCGGCAAGTACTTCAAACCAACCAACATTGCTTTTCCGAACCGGTAAAATGTCTAAATAACCAACACTTAACGGTTGTTTTTTGGTAGTACCACCTAAGTCCCCGGCATCACCAAAGGTACCATCAGTGGTAATAATGACTTTTTGTGTATTTTCTGCCATAATTTATTTTCTACTTTCGTTTATTTTTTAAATATTCTAGAAATTCTTCGTGATAAGGTCGTTTTTCTTTGTGTTCTTCTACTTTTTTATGATGAGGTGGTTCAGCATCT
>JAOBAY020120393.1:0-16377 GCA_025331085.2 Zoanthus sociatus | reverse complement strand
AAAAAAATTGTATGGTGAATCAATTAGATTTTCGAAAACAAATAATTTTCAAACCCTTTTGTAAATGAAAATGATAAACATTAAATGTGATTTTCTTGGCCAGCCTCTTGTGTAGAGTTTCGTGCTATTTTGAGGTCCTTTAGCGAACAAAAGCGAAAAGTTGTTTATGCACCCTTACTTAAAAGAAGGAAAGGCTGCACACTTCATCGAATCTCGGACAGGCGTCACAACACACCAAGTCACTTATTCTATGTCAAGTTAAGTCCGAAATCTCAATAAAACTGATAAATGTATAGATGCCGATTAATTTCACTAAACAAATGCGTGCTTCGGTGATCGAAGACTCGTCAACATCGAGAGACTTCAGGTAAACTTTAGCTCATTTTTATTCTTTGTTTGACTGGGAAAATGCTGCTATGGTATAGTTTCGTGAAGGCTTGAATGAGATTAGAATAAATCGAAAAAATCATTTACAGGACAAACGATTTGGGACTTAACTTAATGTAGAGAGAGCAATTTTCGTGCTCGCTGTCTAGCTTCTTTTCATTGTGATAAACGATGAAGTTCAAAACAAATGCAATAACTCTTTTGCTCAATTTGAACTATTATCTCTGGAGTGCTTTTAAACGTTTTTGTTTTCTTGTTGTTCATTTTAAGGTTGAAAACGAATATGGTAGCTATTATACTTGCGATCACGAATACATGAAACATCTAAAAGCCCTGTTTGAAGAGAATCTTGGCAAAGATGTGATCTTATTCACCACAGACGGCTACAGTGATAGAATGTTACAGTGTGGGTCACTTCCGGACCTATACACTACTGTAGACTTTGGAATAGGCAAGTAATGTGGTTCGTATGCCAAGTCTTTCTCTTATTTTAAATTTTCTGGAAGGATAATCTCACCATGCAGTGTAGAGAGCAAGCAGCCATTCAAATGTTCACTGAGGCTACGTTTGATACGAAATGCTGGGATTAGTCCTTGGTGATCTCACTGCTTGTTAAACAGCCAACTGGTTTGCAATTGGCTGCTACAGGGTCTGGTTGCGGAGGGACTGAAAACGGACTTTAACCGTGAAACTGAAAAAGCCGCTTTCTTGTATTTGACATTAGGCGCGAGATGCCGGACCATATTTACGAAGTACGACATTTAATAAACATGTGTGACTTAACAAAGACGTAAAATAATGCATTAAAGAGTATATAACATTTTTCAAACGTTTCAAAATCGAATTTTCAAACCTTCCTTTTGGCTTTACGCATTCGTAGGCACAGGCAAACAGTAGCAATCCCTTTATGGATTTACTTTTCAAACGTAATGGGAAAGGATGGTCAGAAGATTTATGAAAGTAAATACTTTACCAAACGATTTGGTAAAGAAGTACCTTGTGCTGATCTTCCACTTTCCTCAAAGAAAAGGACAGGCTAATTTAACAAAACATTTTAAATATTCATTGTTGTGATGTAGAATTAAAAAATGAGCAGATGCTAATTATCTGCAGCTATAGCAATGAATTTTACTTTGCTTTACCTAGTAACAGCTATTTTCAATTCTGAAGGCGTTGATCCGAAAATCCCGTTTGAAGCTATGCGTAAGTATCAACCAAACGGGCCATTGGTCAACTCCGAGTTTTATCCTGGCTGGTTGGATCACTGGGGCGAACCTCACCAGACTCGTAATGCCGCAGCCGTTGCAAAATATCTTGACATGATATTAGCTCTCAACGCATCAGTTAATATGTACATGTTTGAAGGAGGAACAAACTTCGGATTTATGAATGGTAAGTGATTTAAAACCATAATAGTTTACTGTGTTGTGCGTTAGAGCAAACAGTGATCAATCCAAAATTTTCTTAACTTATTCCCAGACCTTTTTTTTTCAATGAAGAGAGGTCACATGATATCTCTATCTTTAGCAATGGAAATGTAATCAGTCATCATAAGATTCTGATTGGTGTTTCTCTGCATGCATGAAAACATTTCAATCATCACATAGCAAGCAAAAGAAAAAACGAGCCTCCGCTCTTTCCCTCAGTTCTGGAGAGGACTCTGCTAGGTTATGGTTCCATACTGTTAAATTATGAATTCCAAACCGATCAGGCGAAAATGTTGTGTGTTTCGTATGCTCGTTTACAAAAACTACATGAAATGAAACTTTGTGTTACCTTCAAGATAAAGTAGGGGTGTCGTTAATAGCAAGAATGTGTTTGAGAGTTTTGTGTTATTACTATAAAAGACACTGTTTTAGTTTAATTGCAGTAAAACTGTCATCATAATCTAATGGTAAGTACTCTGAAAACACCTCCTTTTAAGCCGTGTTCCAGAGACTTAGCTGATGTTTTCATGTTCCTTAATGTTTTCTGATCTCACACTTCGATACATCAGTACGTTTCACACTTGTGCATGTTGAATTGATTTTAGGTGCCAATGGTAACCTAGACAGGAGCCAATACCAGCCGGTCCCTACAAGTTATGATTATGATGCACCTTTAACTGAAAGCGGAGATCCCACACAGAAGTATTATGTAATCAGTGAGGTCATTGCCCAGTACTCCAAAGTTCCAACAGGCCCAGTTCCCCCGCCGACACAAAAATACGCTTATGGCAAAGTTTACATGAAAAAGGTACTAAACAGTAAAAAGGCCTTATTATTGATTAAATTACTTTTTGAAGATCTAGTTTTTTGACATTAACAGAAACACTTTGTGTTTTAAACAAACAATAATTGCTAGGTTTCTCTTTTTTAGTCAATGTTTATATTTGAAGCGAAAAGTTCATAGTTGGATCAGTAAAGCTCTATGAGTACATATTCAGGGTGGCGCTTTGTGTTATGGGTACATATTCAGGGTGGCGCTTTAAGTTATGGGTACATATCCAGGATGGCGTGGTTGTGTCAGTTGGCTTAGTTTTCTAACTATAAGGTTCCGGGTTCGACTTAACCGAAATTTAATATTTGGGATCTTTTTCCACTAAAGCTGACTCTGCTTTTCATCCTTACGAGGTCGTTAAATAGAGAAAAAGCTTCTACATGGAACTAACAGGGTTTGTTTCATCTGGGAAACTCAAAGACCCATCCGCCTACCAGTACAAAAACTGGAGATTAGCTCAGCGCTGGTTGCTACGAGGTTTGTTAAATGATTTATCTTTGGCAATATGGCTTGCATTTATAGCGTTAATTGTTATTCTTTCCTTTTTTGAAAAATAGCAATCTCACTATATAACCACCTCACTATTCATCTCCCACACACTCACTCCGACGAAGGACTTTAGTCCGAAACGTCAGTCTTTTTTCAATTCTACGAATTTACAATTTACAAATTTATTTACAACTGTTTCTGTAGAAACACCGACGCAGCGTCTAATTCATTACTTTTTTGAAATGCGTTTACGTCGTTGGTAAATTTTTGTGGCTGCAGCCTTGTTTCGAGGTGTAGCCAGAATGTTGTATCGTTTGAGTGTCACTAAATATACCAGACAAGGAAGTTTTTCTTGTAGACAAATCAATTAGCTTTTATCAAACCTTAAGGAACGCAGCAGAGATTTTTAATCTTATTTGTAACCCCTTATTGTAATGGTCTTTGCAAAGCAAAATGAGTGCTTATTATTCCGGCAAAAACGTTCATTAAGAAAGCAATGACACTTCTAAATTGCACACTTTTCCAAGCAAGGTTATAGATGTTTTATTTATCAAACTATAGTTGCTGAAAGTTTCATTACAATAATTAAAAACCTTTATTTTCTAGGTAAGAAATTCTTACGTTGAAGAGTTAACTTGATTCCAATGATATTCTTTGCAGCGGCGCAGGTATCTTGCTCTCTTCCTCAAGTCTACATCTTCTTTCTCATGTTGATCCTCCCCTGTAAATAGCTTTGGTTGGCCAACCGTCACAACACGGGAAGTTAGGACAGAAAACTCATCAGCATCCCCGACGTAGCTCAAGGGACGGTTGTTTATGCTGACTGCAAGGTCCAGCAGCATTTCATTAAGTTTACTCTAAGTTAGGAGGAGCGCGCTACTGATCCCTCCGTACAAAGCTCGCTTAACGAGGCGCACAAACCTTTCAAATTGTTCTCCTGAACAGGATGCGCGGCTTAGGTTGAATTTCCAATTTATTTCCTGGTGAGCGAAGTAGATCTAAAGTTGTTCTGCCCTCATAACCTTGTCCATCCGTTTCGAAGCTGCCGTAAAGGTCATCCCGTTAGCAGAGTAAATCGGTTTTGGTATGCCTCTCCTTGCGATAAATCTTTTAATACTTTTAATGATTTCTTCATCCGTTTGTTTTGGCAACTGTCCCTTGTAAGACTGCAGGCAAACAACAAAATATAAGCCTTTCCCTCTTTCTTTGGTTTAGGCGATTGGACCTGCATAGTCGACATGCACCAAGTATTTTGAATAGGATTGAACCACTGTCCTATCAGTTGGTTTGTTTTGCTGGGAGCTGTATTTGTGAATAAACCTTGCCACCACGTAGTGATACAAATAGTTGGCCAGTAGTCAAATATCTGTGGGAGTTTTGCAACCTCTCTTTAAAGTGCTTGGCTACTCCGAACACTTCCTTTACTGCATGTGCTATCGTTTCACTTTATTTGTTTGGCTTATTTTGTGTTGGCTCTGGCCACAGGCTTGGTTGGGAAAGCCATTTTGGATCTTTTAACCAAAGTTCAGGTAGTTCTTCAGCCTGTCTCCCCCTACTTCCTATACATCAGCCGAGTTCTGATCAGTGCTTACATGCCTCAACTCAATATAATCCTTGGTGTTTATTTGATTCATTTGGTTAGTGACTGTTTGTAATTACCCTTACTGTAATCTAGTACAGTGCAACCTTGCTATCTGACCATCCGTACACGCACCTTACTGCATATCCCCAATTACATTTCTCGCGTTATCCACAAGACTGGTGGCCATGTTGGTGGAGATTTGATTGTTTCTTTTGTTTGAAACAACGACATGACCACTATTTCTACTGTCTTTGTGAAAGCCAAGAATACTTAGAGTTACTTTTTTTTTTAGCTTTCAGCATTTTATGACGCGCTCGTTAATCTGTCAAGTACAGTCGTAAAAGCACCATATCCCTTGTCGATGGAAACAATCGGTCAGAACTATGGATTCGTTCTTTATCGTACAATTATTCCAGAAAAGTTTCGTTCGTCAATCCAAGAGCTTAAAGTACCGTTGATTGGTGATCGAGGTATCGTCTTCGTTGGACAGGCGAGTATTTCATTAAAACCCATAAGTGTTTTTGAAAGAAACAAAGAGCTTTTTTTAAACAGTTATTTGCTAGACCTAGCCACAAGTTGTCAATAAATTCTTAAAAAGTTGCCGACAAAAGTGCCAAAAATTTGCCGAAAAGTTGCCATTTTTTTTCCAAAAAATGTCAAAAATTGCAGAATTTTCCAAAAGTTAAAAATTGACTCGCGTTTTTTTACTTGCATTGACTTATAATTGTTTTTTCGTTGTGGTATATGCCGCGTAGAGCAGTTTTTAAGAGTTGGATTTATCTGAATTTTTCTTTCTCGAGATATTTTAGCTTTTTTTTGAGTTGAAAGACTTGCCCGTAACCTTTTAGCTTTTGCAACTGGATTAAGTGGGTCTTCATCACCTGAGATGGAATCTCAATTACTTGTGTCCGCCATCTTAAAAACTGCAGAAGTGACTTCATAATCATTTCAGTATATATTATGTTCCCATGTGATATTGCTGACCTCATGTAATGGTATACGTGTATAAAACAAACGTACCGTACCGTGAGGCAATGAGCATTATTCTAAAGTGAGTTGGGTCAAATTGTATATCGAAAGCTAAAAAAAGTTGCAAAAAGTTGCAAAAAGGTAAAAAACAAAATTTTTAAAAGTGCTGAAAATCTCAAGAATTGCCGAGCAACCTGTGGCTAGGCCTATTATTTTCAATTAAATGAAAGAAGCAACGTACATCAAGTGTTTTGCGTTGAAAACAATGGTACAAGTACTTGTTTTAATTTTAAGAACCTCTAACTTTATAAAAATATGTTTACGGTTGTCTTAAACGCAGAAAAACGTGATATACCTATGTACGTGTCTCTTTAACTTAAAACAAATAATACGTGTGCTCTCAGGTGGCAAACAAACGGAAGGAAGGTCAAAGTAAACGGAGAGAGCGTCAAAATAAATGGGGAATAAGAAATTATCTGAAATTTTAATAAAGGAGGGGATCGAAGGTTAAACACATGGAGGACGATAAATTGATTAAGATTTGAGAGCAGACTGGGCAAAGGCAGAGATTAAACTAGATGATGCTTTTAAAACAAGACAACAGAGACCAGCAAATATATGGATAAATTTATTGAATTCTAAAGTGTATATATGTGTGTTTTCCGTGCTGTAATTCAAAGAAAAACACGGAAAGACAAACACCAAACATGACACAAATAAATAAACTTTATATAAACTTTATATCAGTTATGTTAATCAGGACGAGACACTAAAATTCAACCATATCATTGATTGATGCCGAAAGCTTCGACACAAAACTTTCATTAATTGCTGGTGCTTAAGAATATTTTTATTTTCACTTGATGTCACAGCAGAAGAACCTACATTCACATATATTTATATCTTGAAATATTGGCAACTTGATGATCGTACCAGAACTTGAAAAATTAATAACACGCTTGGGAAGGGAAGCCGAATGTGGTGGAGAAAAAATAGAAAAATTAATAAGCGTCTTGGAACGTTTATTTAGCACCTGCCCCTGCATGTAATGTTAGGTATTAGGACCCCCGTTTAGTAATTTCTAATCGCCGCCTGGTTATCCTAGTTGGTAAGGCGCCAGTCTATCGTGTGGGAGGTTCGGGATCGATTCCCGGCCGGACCAACAATCACGGTCTTAAAATAATTGAGAAGTAAGTGCTGCCTTTGCTCTAACATCTGCAAATAGTTAGACTTTCGCGTCTTCTCCGCCTCGGATAAGAAGTTAAATCGTAGGCCCTCTGAGACTTTTGTGTTTATGTGTGTGTGTCCACCTCTGAGTGGTAAAAGATGGTGTCCCCAATTAGTAGGCCTTTGGCTGGCTAAATAAGACTTGACACCTAAATAAAGTCATTTTATTATTATTATTATTATTATTATTATTATTATCATTATCATTATCATTATCATCATCATCATCATTATTATTATTATTATTATTACGTAAATCTTACGTAAATATAACCCTTTTGAATTTAGATGCGTCAGGCAACGCTTAACCGCAAAGGAGGAAGGACAAGCGCCAACTTGCTTGTTGGTGAATTCCTAAAGTTGGATATTTTGGTAGAAAACATGGGTAGAATATGCTATGGTCCACAGCTCCGGGATCGCAAAGGAATTCTTGGCAATGTTACCCTTGGTGGAGAAATCCTAACAAACTGGGAAATGTTCAGAATTAATCTCGACGGTTTTGTAAAGAACTCATCATTTTCGCGTGCATTTGAAAAGAAAAAGAAAACAAGAAACATCGGTGAAGAAAAGGACGTACGACAGAATGTCGACTTTCAAATCCCAACATTTTACGAGGGAGTTATTCCCTCCTCTCCAGACGGTATTCCAAGGGACACTTTCCTGAGACTGAAAGGCTGGAGCAAGGTAATCTTTACAGGTTGTCAGACCGTTAACTTTATCCTTTATACACTCTTTTATGGCCAATTTCTATTGTGTATAATTTAGGTAAACTCAGCTCTCGACTTCCACGTACATTTGCAAGCGTTTGGCATAAAATCTCAGTCTTTGTGCATGTAGATAGTTTTATAGTACATCGATCCTCGACAATCTCGAAATATTTTGTTCTCGTTGTAGCCGTAAAAAATTATTTTTAGAATCCAAAACTGAATCGGTTTTATAAAGTGGAATCTTTAAATCAAATGTTTTATTCAAGTTGGCGATCTCTTGGCATTAAACTGATCGAGTTAAAGTAGAAATGAACCCTAAAATTGACTTTTTATCGTTTGAGCATTTAGGCATAGTAGAACGCGAAGTTAGCCGAGTAGTTCAGAAAAAAATAACATTTTGTAACGAATCGACAAGATTTAATCCGCGGTACAATATGTTATGTCAGCGGATGTTTATGACGTAGATGTAGGTTACGGTACTGGAATGATTAAAACATGGAAAAACATGGTTACTGTGCTGATTTTGGCTGCTATAAAAGAAAAAAAACTTCGAAAGACATAGGTTTCCCCAAAAATAGCAAGATTTCGAAGCACACTGCCATATTTAAATTCTGAATATCCTAACCTACGTCAAACCATACCGCTGACAGTCTTATTAGCGACCACGGTATCAAACCGTTTCTAGAGAGTTTTGTAATTTGACTTTAACCTTAAGAAAAAAAATCACAGAGTTAATCTACTATACCAGTTGGTTGAAACAAAAATAGGTTAGTTTTAGCATTCAGTTCTCCTTTGATTAAGATTGTTGTTTGAGGCATGATTGTTTTAGGTAGCGTAATTTTTTTGATTAAAAATAGTTTTAGATAGTTTTAACAAACAAACAGATTACATTTAAATTAGACAAAAAACTTTTTTTGTCTCACTGTATCCACTGTCCTCTATAGCCACAGGAAACACATGTAATTATTTAATAACTTCAAACTATTAACAAACTTGGCTTTCTATTTTTTTTTACTTTCACAGTTAATGGTGCCAGTTAAATTACCAGGTTACCTACATATTGATTTGACTAAAATAATTATGAAATATCTGTGCTATATTATATATACCGTTTACTGTCTTTAGATAGATGTATTTAGACATTCAATGCACTTTTTGTTTCAAAGGGTCAAGCGTTCGTAAATGGTTTTAACCTTGGCCGTTACTGGCCAGCGGTCGGTCCCCAAGAGACTTTATTTGTCCCATCGAGTGTGCTATATCCAGGTCAAAACACGAGTAAGCTGGTTGTGTTTGAACTTGATAATGCTCCGTGCGACTATGCGTCTAATTGCTTTGTCGAGTTGGTTAGCGTTCCCGTCCTTGATGGACCCGTCTCACCGATGGACGGGCAGTGTAAAAGTGCGGACTGCAAGAACGTCTTGCTGAACGAAGAATGGAGCAGTAAATACACAGACTCGTATTCAGGCACATTGGTTTGACCGTATTGGTTGTTTTTTAAGTTGTTAACATTAAAACAGAAACCAGAACAATATATTCAACTGAAAGAGATCTTGCATGTAAAAATTTATTATAAAACGGTTAAAAAATGTTTTGAAACCTAATTAACTGATAAATGTTCAATGTCTTATATCTTAGTCCTTTTATATACCAAAATGCACAATAATAATATTGTTTAACAAACCAAATAAATGAATTATTAGCTGTGATTAAACAAGGAAACTTTTCGTGGAGATTCAGTTTGTTTCGAGTTTGGCTTCGGTATGAGTTAGGTCTAAATTTAGCGAGATATTATGGGTTACTCGCGTGAATAAATAGCGCTTTGCACTAAGGACGTCACCACTCAGACATACAAACCGGCTATCGTGAAACGATGGTTTGAACCGATCGAAATATTTGAAATTGAACACGAAAATAATTTCATATGTGTGTTTACAAGATCGCTACAACACTTTGTCAAACATGCCTCTGATTGTCTGGGTTACGTGGGGGGAAAAAGTCTGTTTTTATTTACGGTGCAAAGCGCTTTTGCTTGAGGTATAACTGAAATTGGTATTAAATTTGGCTGGCGGCTTTTTTGTATTTATCAAGTTCTACCATGTGATTGGCTGAGGTTGTTTCGGGTTCCATAAACCAAGGTTGTTTTAATCTCAGAAACTGTCACTGGTTATTCTTTTGTTTTTTGAAGATTTCCCGTAGTAGATACCCCATAGGTAATTTTACTAACTTACAAAACGAATTCCCGTGGGCTTAAAAATTATTACCCAGGGAAAAAACGTCTAGTGTGACCACAGCTAATGTTTGCAGTTTGTTACGATCTAAACACATATCCTAAAAGCAAAACAACGTTTCCTTAGACTCTTTTCTTTGTTTTCTCTTCAATATTTGATTAAGCTAAAACAACTACAAACACTGGTGATTAAATGCCAACTGGTTAATATTAATCATTATATTTGGCCTAGGTAAAATAATCCAAGATTAAAGCCCAGTTTTTATATGATCTGTAACGGTCGGCGACGGTCTGCGACACACGATCTGAATGATTGTAAGAGTTGAACTTGATCCTTCTTTCCAGACCATTACGACTACGTCGACAAATTAAGATTTTAATGGGAACGCGTGTCTGGGACGGTCTGCGACAATCGGCGACATATCGGCCTATGATATCTTAGACGTTTGCTGCTAATTTATCAAGAATTGTGAAATTACTTGATCGGCGATCGCCAACAAAATATGGAAACTCATCGATCGCAGACGGCCGTCGACCTTGTTCGTAGATCGTCACCGACCGCTGCCGAGATCACATGGAAACTGAAATGGCATCCAGATTCCCACGACAAGATTCTAGATTCTTAGGACGGTATTTTGAATTCCCAGGACCACTATCCGTGGAATGATTTCTGAACTCTCACAACTAGTGAATCGTATTCCGCAAATGTAACATGGGGTTTTCCATTTTGTTTTGCCAAGCGGACTAAGAATCAGGATTTAGGATCATATTAAGTTTCAAAGATCATAGCCTTAAATCGAAGCAGTTTTTCATGATTGTTTATGGAACAAAGCTGAAACATTGTCTTAGATAGTTGCAAATAGCATTGTTTACCTTTTGGGTTTCAAAAAATGTATCGCCTACCGCTAGGCATATTAATGGAGGAATAAAGTATTTTATCAACATTGAAATTAGCTTTTTCTCACTCTTATTTTGGCAAGTCGTTTGTATAGCTGTTTCATTCCAGTTAAACAGTGTTTTTAAAAGTCTGTTTAACAACTTTTGTATCTTTCTAGTTTGCTTGATCTTCTTGCATGGTTAGTCTTGTTCGTTTCGTTTCCTTTTTCGAGTGATGAAACCTAATTCCGAAACAGATGCACACAAACATAGCTAAGACACAGAAAGCAGCAGCGAAGCACAGCTGTAAAAACAATCCACTGACATCGGTTAAATAAAGCTGCTGTGGAGGGTGAATCTTCTTCTGGCACTGATCGTTCTTGATGTACAGATCTTGGATGTAATCCGTCAGGCCATTGCCTTTTAAATTCGCAAGAACATCAGCAATTGGGGCAAACCATATGGAGTCTTTTCTCACTGCCACAGAAGCACCCGACATTCCAAACGTCTCGCCGACAACTTTTAATTCGCATTTCTGGTCGTGAAGGGACGCGTAAACAAGTGCGATATTGTCCGATATGAGAACATCCAATAAACTGTTTTAATAATTTAGAAAAGACAGAAAAAATTGTTATCGTAATATGTTACCTTGCTTTTAATCTTTCGTAAAATTGAGCTAAAGGCTTTAAATGCTTTTTTACTGGTCTTCAAACTTATCATACATTACTACCTAACCCGCATTTGGACTGGGCGTAAAAGTGATTATGGAAGAGTTAAGAGTGTTTGAAATAAGGTAAACCATGAATTCTCTGTTCTGGTAAAAGCTGTGAACTCTATAAGTATATCAACCAAATGTTTATGTTTATTAAATAATTTGGATTGTTCTGTAGGCGTATTTTGATTGGTTAACAAGTGTTTCCATAGCGCTATGAAGCACGATATGAGCGATCTGATTGGCTGTCTCCACGTTGTAAATTTACAGTTTCATGAAAGAAATACAGCTGTACATAATACGCGCTTCATAATTCGTCTTTCCCTTTTTTAAGTCAGAAAATAATAATTACAAGGAGAACTCGGAAAAAATCCGAGTCAGTCAATACTTGGCTGTGTGGCCGCGCGATGCGCTTCCAATCTAGATTGACCCAGGAAATCGACTCTTGCTCACCATAGAGTCTCCAGTAGCTCAGTGGTTAGAGCATTCAACTAGAACACGGAGGATCGTGGGTTCAAATCCCATGTGGGGCTCGGATTTTTTCCGAGTTTCTCCTTGTCTTTAATTTATCATGTAATTATTGTTTCATATTTAAAGTAATAATTTTGTAACAGAAATAAAACATGTTCTCCGTGAGTTTATAGCCTGGTGGAAATCTCAGCAAATTTGGCGAGATTTCTTGAGCAGGTGAAAACTTTCGACTGAGTCTCTGGTTTTCATTGATCTGCTATCGAATTCTCCCAAACGTTTGCCTCGGTTTTCACCAAGCTATGAAGGCGCTGGGAAAATGAATGAAAGCAATGTTGAGAACTAGAGGGTTAAAGCTTTAAAAACTATATTGGAAGGCATACCCTGAGTGGAGCTTTAGTAATCCTTCTTCCAACGTTTCCACATTGTTTGGTTTCATGTGGTACCACAAGGCTTGAAAAAACATGTTTTGACTGTTTCTGAAAAAGTCTTCCGTGTAGGTACCGCGGATGGTACCGTATCGAAACCCTGGTGGAGGATGCTGAAACTAGAAAGAAAGATTTAGTTCCTGGAAATTGACAAAGAGAAATGTCAAAGCTAGTAATAGTGATGAAAATGGTAAATAACGATACAGAAATAAAAGAGGAAACGATTAAGTATGACGTAAATACCATAAAAATTTATCCAATTAATGTTTCATGTTTTACCATATTTTCAACCAACAAACTAGACGTCAAATAAAATCAAAATAGATAGTTATGGACTACGTGTAGCTACAGCCATAAAATTCTTGCCTTTGGCGAGTGATGTAGAGCAAACTATTCTTTCAGCAGTCTGTTTTAGTTTTCAAAACGACCGTCTTCTTGGGTACCCTGTGTGACTCGTATAGCCCAATGCATGTCTACTTGACCCTGTAATAATTAGTTACATCCCTCATCCTCTTACACAAAACCATGACAAAGTAGCTACCGCACTGATATCAGCTGTAGCTACAATAAGGAATCTAAACTAAGATAGACTCAATCGGTTCAACCTTTATATTTTCTGCATAGAAATTTCTAAAAAGATAGACAAGAAATAAATTCCTATTATATATAGTTCAGTGTTCTCCTTCCAAAAAAACGAAATTTAATACTAAAATGTCATAATATCTCAGATACAAACCTTTTTATCACGAATATCTGTCACTGGTAAGAAGGTATCGTCAACTATTAGATAGCGGACTAAATTAGCAGAGTATGCAGAGACAAACACAAGCATGGCAATGCTGAAAGACAACGCTACCAGTCTAGTACCGTTCGTGTTTGGCTTAGAGTAATCGAATGGACGCTGACATGCTACCGCCATTGTATAGAATAAAGAAGTTTCCAGATCGAAAACAGACTTTTTTATAAAATTGCTTGACAATCTTGTGGTGGAATCGTTGTTGGAGCTACCAAGATGGTCATTAGAAGAATCAATTTCCGTCCAGTCGTTTTTGTTTGACGATTTCTGGTTTTTCTCGTTTTTAATAAATCTAGAATACTTGAAGTAGAAGCTTTCTGTTGCCCATAAGAACAGTACCATTACGCTTAGAGCTCCGAGTAAGGTAATCCAAACGTCAGTGGAAAATGGTCTCAAGTACGAGAGCCAAGAAATCGTTGCACTTCCGAGTTTGCGCTGTCGAACAAGAAGACTTATTCCAGCTCCCATGTAAGCTTCCGTAAATTTAACAGCTTTGGCTCTGCGAGAGCTGACAAACAAGTCGGCACTCATATCGGCTTTGTTCTTAACAAGTTCCGAGACAATACCGTTCCAGGAATCGTTGATTGCGTTATAGACTCCAAAGTGACCGTCGTCACTAAGTCGCAGGTCTGAAATGAAGCCCACGTCATTTTCTAATAAACGTAGTACATCGATTGCGTACCCACGGCAGCACTTTATTTGTGTTTCTGTCGTTCCTCTTGGCGTGACAACATTTTTGTAACACCTTAGTGCGGATGACTGGCAATCCTCTTGTGGAAGTTTTGGAAACGCCATCACACTTGGTGTACTTTCGCTTAGAATAACCCGTACTAGCGGTAGGAGGTTTTCTTCAATTATTACTGATTTTGTCCCATTCCAGTGTCCGATATTTTTCCATATCATTCCCTCATTAGTTCTGACCGATTTATGAATTTCTATAAATGTTCGGCGGCGTCTTCCATCACTGTTAAATTTAACAAAACCGGATTTTCCTTGAAACTTGGCTGCAATCAAAGGTCTGTAGAAAAAGCAACAAATATTGTTTTTTTGAAAAGCACATGAAAAAGAGACGCTGCAGACAGCTCATACTGGGTTGCCCGTGTAATCTTGGCTGTAGCGATCAAAGACCTTGCGAACCACTTCATGGATATGTTTTACAACAGAATTGCACAAAATTAAAATGCTAGTAACGTTCATGAAACAAATAAGAAGGAAAATAAAAGATACATTAATTTTCATTGTCTTGCGCTATGTTGAAAGTTAATATTTTGAGACAGTTGAATGTGTAAAAGACGAAATCAAAGCGATGTTTTATCACTCAGAGGGCTTCGGATTGTGCTTTTGGGACGCAAATGTTTTGAAATATAAAAGTTTTTTTTTTCATTTGTCTTGCCACAATTCCCCTAATCTAAAGCAGACAAGATATCCAGTAGCAACATTTTAACAACTTTTGACTGTTGGCCACCTTTCGCCGCTGTAGTTCATTTATTAAGCTTTCCCCATGTACTGAGACGTTGAGACGCAGCCCGCAAACATAATTCACATAACAACGAATATAAAGCCGAAAACCCAAAAATTCAAAGAAATTTAAATCTCTAAAATTGCCTAAATTTGTGCTCTTTTTCCTAGTTGCCCTGTGGTTTACAATGCGACTCAAAAATTATGCTTCAAGTTGTGCAACTATCCATATTTGGTAAATCTTGCGCGATAATTACAATTTCTCACTAATTATGGCTAGGCTCACATCATTTTCCATTGAATAACTTATTACGGTTTATGAGCTGATCAAACAAGAGAAAACATGTAATAGGGAGTAAGTCTGAAATTTTTGGCCTTATAAATATATTTATCAAAGCGAGAGTTATGATTTCCTTTTGTTGTTGGTATTCACTTACCTAAAAAAGTCCCTGGGACATCTGTTATCACATGAAGGAGTATTGTTTCTATCACGTGACTGCTGATGTGACGACAGATGACGTAAAGCAATGTTTATAAGAGTCACAGAATCGATAACCACTTCACGTTGAGTCCACTTGTTTTTTGGTGGATGAACAATTACAACGTTTGATGATAAATCATCTCCAGATAACTGTTCCAGAGTTAAGTTTGTTGAGAGAAGCTTTTTTAGTTCAAGTAAGCCTTTCAACAAGTTGAACAAGTTTCTGATAACAAGAACAGAGTCGCTTAGCACAATGACAGACTGACAACCTTTAATTTTTAATGAAGCCAAAAGTTGGTGCAAGTAATTTAAACTTGATGTACTGGAAGAAATTAAGATCTCTTTCATTAATAATAAGTTTCTATACTTTGTAAGATGGTGAAGAACTTTGGCAACACGAAAGGATTCAAATGTAGAATCGTAAATAACCACAAATTTTCTCAAGGAAAGCTCCTTCAAAATGTCAGCTAACATACTTGCTTTTTGGTGTGCATCCTCTCCAAAGCCAAAGCTTACAATTCCTTCCGAGGCTAAAGAGGTGACCTGTGTAGAGATGATTGAAATAACGAAAGATTAAAAGCAACAATTTCCGCCTTTTTAAATTAGGCTTCAATTTTGTACTCGGTCTGTTTGTAATTCAAAATCTTAGAACTTAAATATAGATCTGGAAGTGAAAACGTTGTCACCATAACTCGAGCTGCTAACGTTTAGTCCGGAATAATGGAAAATATTAAAACTTAAAACAGATAGCATGCAATTGCATGGTATATTTGGAAGATTCGAGTGGCTGATGATTTCCCTTGTTAATTGATGTCATAGTCTCCAACACTAATTTGAGATATAAATTATAATAATTTGATTCAAACATACATAAAAGAAACGATTACGTTGACGTTTAAATCTTGATAACTATCGTGTCTCCTCACACAATGTAAGAGCCAGAAATTGTTTTATAAAACCTGTTTGTATGTGCTAGAGGAACGTCTTGTGCAGGCCCGTACGGAGGAATTTTGCTGGGGATTGCGAGTAAAATATTTTGGGGTCAATCCCCCCAGATATGCATGACGTCATTTTATCACAACTTTCATATTTTCAGAACAGTTTTGCGTAAAAATAACTTTGAGCTTAGGGTATTTTTGATAGACTGGCAACTTTGATTTTATTCTAATTTATTATTGAGATTGTTTTAAAGGTAAATAAATATGCTTCGATCATTTTCCATGATAAACTTTATTTTTTTACTCGTTACTTTTATAATCAGGTGGACTTTGAGGACCTTTACAGTCTTAAGAAAGGGAGGTGCGTGCGCAC
>JAOBAY020120313.1:0-16385 GCA_025331085.2 Zoanthus sociatus | reverse complement strand
TTATTGTTATTATTACTATAAATTATTATTATAAATTTTGTCCTGGATTGTTACAGTATACACCCAGCTTTTTACACACAAGGCCTAGGTTATTTATGAACAGGAAATTATATTTTGCATGAATTTTCATACATTTCCTAAATTACATAATAAATTATGGTACAGTACATGTAATTACTTTACTGTGCCAGCATTATATAAAGAGAATAACTTTTATCACATGTCACATGGATAACTCAAACCCTATGCTAATATTAGGACTGAAATCTGAAGATTCACAGCTCTTCCTTTTTATTCAGATGCTATTGGATTTTTTAGCTTGGATCCCTGATTATTAGAACTGTTGATTTAATTTTCCTTTATTGTTTGGGTAAGCAAGGTAATACGGTATTTTTGTAGTGTTTCAAGAAAAATATGGTGGAGCTGATTTCCCTGCTCTAATAATTATTATTACAGGTAACAAAAGAGCTACCACAACTTGCCGGGCATTCAAAAGAAATACTTCACCGCCTGTCTGTAAGTTTAATTTATAGAAGAAACCACATGAACAACACCAAATACTGGAAGCGAGCACATCAGGTATACAAACATTTTACATTTGCTTGCTTGTTCATGAAATTTGATCAGCACTTTCTGGGACACACCAATATTTTTTTATAATAATCTTTGCTGAAGGTTGAAGTCTAGTTTATTAGATTGATGCTTGAAATTTCTCTGCCTGACATCAAAAGTCATAGTTTACCGCAATACTTATCAGATGACCTGGAGTGCCTTCAGAAACGTGCACTAAAAATAATTTATCCACACAGCAGTTATGACCAAGCTTAAAAAGAAACTGGTCTAAAGTCCTTGTATGAGAGAAGATCGAGAGGAAATAAGTTCTAAGTTATTTAGAGATGCATGTAATACGAAACACAAACTCTAACCAAAAAAATTCGCCTGCCCGTATAATCTCTGAAGGAAACGAACTTTTGCTAACCCTACGACTTCAACTAACAGAACCCAATTAAATTTTATAAATTTTAATGCAAGAAACTCATGTACAATGTAATTAGCCAATAGTGGATTTTATTGTATTTTTAATAGTGGATTTTAATATATATGCATATAGATTCTAATATAAGGGTTCCTTAGTACGTCTATATGTTTTTGAATTTTTTAAAACTGTAATTTTATGCATTTTTGTTGTAATATATTCATATCCATGTAATTCAAGCATAATTCAGCCTTCGGGCTGCAAAGCTGTTTAATAAATCTATCTATCTATCTATCTATCTATCTATCTAGGTTTTTTGTTGCTTTTTATCTTCATATTCTTAAACAAAGGAAAATAAAAATCAATCCATTTTTAAAAATTTTAACCTTAAGGAAACAACAACACATACACCTGCTCTTTATTGTAGTTAGACAAGTACAAGGGAATGGCATGCAACAGGCCACACCCCAAAGATAATAAGTCAGTGGTGGATGTGATTGAGCAGAGGTTGGAGGGATCTGGATTTGTTTTCAAGTCTGCGTAAGTTCAAAAATATTTTTTGCAACATTGTAGCAAATGCATTTCAAAATAAATCAAGCAGTCATGTTTTTCTATTTTGGTACGATTACCATTGTAACTTCAATATGCCATACACATGTACATACAAGGCATAGGTACACTTACATATACATACATGTAAAGCATGAAGTATATAGGTTTCCCCTTAAAATCGATGCAGGAGGCTCTAGGTCCAAATACAGGAAATATCTATGAGAATATTAAAAAAAGTTTATGCAGTTATTTTTAATGAGAATCAACAAAAATTGTAGTGGGGGACCAGGTTCAAAATGTGGGAAAGTAACACAGAATGTACATGTAGGAAAGTTCGCACCTCTGATTCATGCAGTGACTACATTGCTTTCAGGGATTGCTTATTGTTTTGAAGGAGTTAATAACTTCATACTTACATGTACACTTTGCAATTTGTTTTCTTTTTAGAGAAGAACTTCTAATCGTGGATGGGAACACAACATTAGCAAGGGCCACATACATTAGGCATGCAAAGAGAAATAGTGAGTTGAACAATGGCTTTCAGTTAGAGTGTCCACTGAACCCTGCTACAGTCTTTCTCACTTTAACAAAACCGTTGCACTAGGAAATGAATAGCCCAGCATA
The DNA here is from genome assembly GCA_025331085.2 of Zoanthus sociatus. NCBI lineage: Eukaryota > Metazoa > Cnidaria > Anthozoa > Zoantharia > Zoanthidae > Zoanthus > Zoanthus sociatus. The sequence continues at coordinate 14,233 of JAOBAY020120313.1, read as the reverse complement.
CAGCACACAGTAAAATGTACGAGTCAAAATATCTTCACTATGTAATGACAACTTCATGATCAACAGTACGAAGAATAGATTTTGCACTCTTTGCCTTGTTTACAGCAAGGGTCCACTGTGCCCAGAAATCATATAAATTGTATCTTTATTTTCAAGCAAATATTTCTATATTTTACTTGTTTTAAGTTATTTTTAAATCATTTTGTGGGTTTAACAAACGAAGTGCAGGGCTTATTCTAGGGCAATGCCTAGTATGTAATAATTGGACAGAACAAGGAAAGCTTTTCTTTTATATGGTATATTCACTATCTGTATGAGAATTTACAGTATGTAACAGAAGCATCTTTTAATTGTCACTATTTGTCCAACACTTTTCAATTGCTTTATCAGGGTGTGTTCACTCAACTTTGATCTGACATCAAACTTAGTGGACGAGCTGTGAAATATAGTTACTTGGAACTGAACAACATTGCTTTTGATGGAAAAGGAATTTCCAATGCTGTTTTAAAGTTGTTTTGTAGTGGTTTTTAGGTATACAGAATCCTCAAATAAGCTCTGCATCTGAACTGCGGCAAATATTTGGGGGTAGTGCATAATAACATTTTGTCCCAAATGAGTTCTTTATTTAATGAGTAAATGTATGGTATGCATTGTGTTCTTGCTTGGGGGCCATTTTCACCTCATAGTGTAATTATTTTGAAATCATGTCTGCTTTAATTTTGGGAGCAGTCCCCTTTTATAAATTATCCAGTGTAAGGGTGTCTGTTAGTAGAGCTTTGACTGTAATATACTACATGTATACTTGACATACATTCAGAATATATAATTAGAGTTCTGTTTTTTTATTTCATAAGGTGACTATGTAAAGGTTGTATTACAATCAGTCTTCACTACAGTGGGTGCAACAAAAATTCCCCTTTGTGGTCTAAACAGTGAAAAATGGCTACAGGACATCAAGGTACATTAATGTATTTTAATTCACCATGTCCCAAAATGCCTTGTCTTTAACTGCAAGGAAATAGAGCATTGTGATATATATTGCAGTTAAGGCTTATAAATAACTTTGCTGCATTTGTCTTGTACAATGAATTTCATTTAACATCTTATCATCAATTAGTAGAGGATTGTCAAATGATAAATTGTTTTTTTGAAATTGAGACTGACACCTTTTAAATTCTCCATGTAGGTTGGGCAGAAGTTCTACTGGCCTGAAAACCAGGTGGTGAAGGCCAGTAGAATCAAGTCAACCAAGAAGGAAAATAATGGAAAATGAAGAAAAAACAAAATACAAGTGAAGGCTGGTGAAGGTGATGGTGTTGTGGCTGGTGATGTTGGTAATGTTGGTGAAGTCGAAGATGTGGCTGTTGCTGTGCATGTGTTGGCAGCTGAAAGTAAGAAAAAGAAGAAAAAGAAAAACAAGAGGGATGAGAGTACTGCTGGTGTTGAGGGTGTTGTGGATGCTGATAATGTGGTGATTGGCGATGTTGTGGCTGCTGATGATGTTGTGATTAATGATGTTCAGGCTGGTGAAGGTGCAACTATTGTGGTGGTGGCTGATGAAGGTAAGAAAAAAGAAAACAAGAACGCTGGCAGTGATGTTGGGGGTGTTGTTGCTGGTGAAGGTTCGGTTGATGCTGGCAAGAAAAGAAAGAAACCGTCTTGGGAATATGTTCCTATTGTCGATGAAATTGAGGAACAACTTCCACCAAAAAGATGTCGCCCTCAAAAAAAGAATGAGGACTTTGTCAGTTATCAATTAAATTTACATTGATGCTGAAAAGTTAAAAGGAAAAAGCTAAGGTTGAAATAAATTGTAGCCAAAACCTTAAAATGAAATATATAAAATTAAATAGACAAATTGCATATTTACCTGTTTTTGGGAAACTCTGCACCTACCCCTCCCCTAACCCAACATTTTACCTAAAACGATACGTTGGGGTATACGTACGTGGTGAGTTTCCCAGAAACAGGTAATGATCCCGTGAGAATTATAATTTTGAGTATGTCTTTCTCTTGTTCTTTGTATGGCCAAAACGTACGTACTGTGTTATAAGCATGATATGGTTTACATAACCCATAGTTCCTCTCAACCTTGGCCTTTCTCTACTGTCATTGATAATACTTTTTTTAATAAGTGCTTTATGTAATTATTTAAATAGCAGAATTATAGCCTGGATTGTACACTATTTTTAGTATTAAGGTACACCATTCATTGCAATTGTGTATGACATCTTAGATTGAAATTTGGTCTTGTGTAAGATATTCCCTGTGTAATGTTTGTACATATTGGATTTCCAAACATCATTTTTTTTATTTGTAAGCATATGTATTGCCAACGTGAGATCATGAGTTGTACATAAGGAAAAAAGTAATAAACAATATCAGTGCCTATGACTAGCCAGATGTTTTTGAATTTCATTTGTTGTCTTCACTCATGAAGTAGTTTAACCAAACTTAAACTTGGAAAAAATGAATAACAATATTTTTAGGGTGCAGTTAAATTTACAAAGATGCATGTTTGAAATGTTCTGTAGGATTTCACATCCAATTTTCACATGTCTTTCTATAATTTCAAATATTAATTGAAAGTAAAATATTGATTTTCTTTCAAGGTGATCATTCAATCTTGATATCAATATGGTCAGTGTCTATGTGATTAAAATGCTTTGATGGCTATTTAACATTGATAGGATTATACAACCCTATCCCATTTATAATTATTTGATTATGCATGCATGATTATTGTGATCTGAGAATTTTTTTGTCATTTCACATCCATTTCACATGTACTGGAATATTTTCCCGTCTATTTCACATCATTTTAATTTCAATTCCTTCTACATATATTTAAACACACCCATAAATTTAATTTATAATTAATTTAATTTATCATTTATATCAAAATATATATGCTGATGATCAGTTGCTTAATATGAAATTTCACACCCATTTCACATGTTTTATGACTACTTCATCAAAAGAATTTCACATCCATTTCACCTGTTTTCACCATGTGAAAAGGAGGACAACACTTCACATGTTCATTTCACATGGAAATGATGTGAAATAACCATGTGAAATGCCTCTGATTTCACATGGTCATTTCACATACATTTCACATACATTTCACATGGCACCCTCCAGTAGTGGTGGCTCTTTGAACTGGGGGGCGCTTTTTAATATTCGAACAAGAAAGTCAAACAGTTTTCAGGGCAGATCTCGGTAAATTATCATACGTTTTCTTGCACCAAGGCGACAAGATAAGATCTTTATTAAAATAGATACCTACAAACAGACGTGTGAGTTTACAAATATAAAATGTTAAAAAAAGGATTCTATACAAAGTTAAAAAGACATCTATTAATAAAACATTTAAAACGCTCGGTTTTTACAGCTGGCAATATGAAATTCTGCCCCGTCTTGCGAAGTACCCACGTTTTCTTTTTTGGAAGATCACTCATGCAGTGATTGTTGCAAAGAACTAATTTTTTCCACAATTGCATATCATTTTCCCTTATCACTACTAGGTGCATACCCTATGAAATATCTATGAAGATGCTATGAGATCTGAAAGACAACTATGAAATATTTCATAGTGCTATGAAATCGTAATATCATAGCCCTATAAAATTCTCCAGGCTATAAAATTAAAACTAAAGTGAATAAATTGAGCTATGATTTTTTTTTGGGTCTATGAAATTCCCATGAAAGAAAAATTTCATAGGGTGCGGTATTTTGCAAAACTTTCTGGCTTCTGGTCAACCCTATGAACTAGCTATGAAATACCATGAAATAAAAGTTCATAGGCATTGGTATTTTTGCAAAATATTCTCGCTTATGGTCAAAGCTATGAAATAGCTATGAAAAACCATCAAATAAAATTTCATAGGGTTTGGAATTTTTGCGAAACATTCTAGCTTATGGGCAAATCTATGAAATAGCTATGAAAAACCATCAAAACAAATTTCATAGGGTTTGGAATTTTTGCAAAACATTCTAGCTTATGGTCAAACCTATGAACTAGCTATGAAAACCCATAAAATAAAATTCATAGGGTTTGGTATTGTTGCAAAAATATTCAGGAGTATGGTCAAACCTATTAACCAGCTATGAAATACCATGAAATAAGATTTCATAGGGTTTACTACTTTGCAAAACATTATATTACTAATACTATTCTGGCCATAAGCATGATTTATGGTCAAAATTATAAATCAAAGGGCTCTAAGAGCTATGTCATCCGGTTGGACCTATAAGGTCATACAATTTGTTTTCATAGACCGGAGCGAATCGTTTTTCTGGGAAGGCCATCTTTGCGTTATTATTTATGTTTGGTAACAAGCTGAATAAAACCTTTAAATTATTAATGGGAGATGCTGAAATTGGGCATTTTAAGTATTCATCTTTCAGGAGGCACTGTTTGAGAATGATATTTAAAAACATAGGCCCTTGGCAGGAGAGGAGCGTGCGAGAAGATATTTGTATAGAACCATAATGCAAGAGTATTCCAAAAACATTTTACAAGTTATTCATGGAAAGCCCAAAAAATGTTTGTTGTGATCTATGGAATGCTTCTGGAATCTGATCCATAATTTACAGATTTTGAGTGCTGTTATTTGTTACCCAGTAAGCAAAATCTGAGTACAAACACTGCAATATTAAAATATAACATGAAGTTGTGTAATCTCAGAAGTCTGGTGTCGTTATACTCGGGCTGCCAGTAGGGGGCCCGAGTTCTATCAGTCGCGTTTGGGAAAATTACCCAGAAGTCGTTGCGTATAGGTTTTATGAAAACAAGGTTATACAAAAGGTTTTTGAAGGAAGCTTTGTACGGAACGAGAGGAGTTTTGAGTTTTCTTAAACATTTAGTCCAGTTAACTTCTTGTTCAGACGTTTAAAATACATACAAATGCAGAAGGGATTAGCTGTAGACCTACACCAAGAAATGCTGAGCGTCAATTTCGAAAGAGACTTCTAAAGACACTCAAAGAAACGCCAAATACAGTGAAATACAATATGCGAAAAATACTCAAAGAAATGCTAAAGAAATTATAACCAACTCGAATGAACTCAAAAGAATGGAAAAGAAGATGAGAGGAGAAATGCTGTCAGACAACATGGACGCCATATTGCATTGGAATGTTTCGAGATAACATTTAATGCATTTACAATATCAAGAAGGCTTGGAATTATACCAGTTACTAATGAAGATAAGTTTTGTTGTATAATCTTGCTTTCATTTACATTATTGATGATATTGTTTAAGTGTCTATTGTTCGTTCAACTATTTATAGGTAGCGTGTTTTTATCGCATGCAAGTTTGCTGTATCCGTATGTAGAACATTTGACGAATATTCCAATAAAGACTTTAATAAACTCTTTAGAGAATGATTGCGATATTTTTTAAAAAGACTGTACACTTATCTGTAAATGTTAATCGCAATAAAGAGTATTTATTTACCAAGGTAGGTCTCGTTCATCTTGTTTTCTGTTTTGATCGCAGAGTTAACGAAATTTATAAACTTGTAAACATCGCACTACTTGTTGTATAATCATGTATAACCATTGCCAATTCTCAGAAAGTTAAAAATGAATGTTTACTTTACAACTCACTAATCGCAAGTAAATATAGAAAAATTAAAAACGCCAAAAGCTTTTTTAAAATTATGTCGGTAAGGTACAACTAAAGGGTTTATCTTAGCTGGCATTTTATTTCAATTATTCCTATAGGCTGTAATAAATGTATGAAGCAGATGCTGTTTTCCAGATATCTATTTTTATTATATAGATATGAGTGTTTTACTGTAAAATACACTACTCGTAGATCTCATATGAAACTACATCCGGGATACGAGTGACATATTTTTCATATCCTCACTAGTGAAGATATCGGTGACGTCATTCCTTTGTTTTTACCGTCTATTTCGCTATTTCTTTGTATTTTTGAAACACTCATAACTATGCAGGGCTTGAACTTAATTTTTTAGTCCATTAGCAAAGTTTTGCTAGTAAGATTTATTTTTACTAGCAAAATTAGGAACTTCACTAGCTACTTTTCAATGCGGCCATTTTTCCTTTGAGAACTAAATCAATGTAAAGATTTTCAGTAACCTTAAAAGTAAAAAAAACAAAAGTGAAAAAAATGTGTATCAAAGTGTTAATTTTGTAGTCTCCTTTGCCGCTGTATGGACATCCGCCACCTATTTAATTAAAATCACCAAATCAATGTCTGTGCTCACCCATGTAGAACGGGAATGTGCAGCTAATTTGAGCATATGTTCTACATAAAACTGCTGACCAGTTACTGCCCTCAATGTTTTCGTAGTTTTTTTCGCCACAAGATTCTCGAACAGCTAAATTTTTTAATCGAAATTCTACTGGAGAAATACCGGTACTTGCAAATATTTGCTAGAGGATATTTTTTAGACTCGCAACTTCAAAAAACCACTAGCAATTCGCGAGTTTGCGAGTGCGAATTTCGAGTCCTGTTAGTTAGGAAAGCTTTCATTATTTTTAAGTTATTTTAGCATATATTTAGGCTATTGTATTAAAATAGAATTTTTCATCTATAAGTAATTCCACTACATGTATAAAATTAACTTTAGAAACAGATGAGTCTTCTCTCTAAATATAAGTAATTCCAATTTAAATATTTTTTTTATGATCATGTAAAGCACATTAGATCATATTTTGTAAATGAATTTTTGCGCTGTATAAATAATAAAGTTGTTGTTATTATTATTATTATTATTATTATTATTATTATTATTATTAGCAAAGAAGTTAATTCTTAAAGATCGTTTCAGGTACTCGATTGCATTCCCATTAATGTGCGCGCACTTCATGAGTTGCACCAATGACTTCTGTCCCGAAGAGGTAAATATGAATCACCTTTCTCAAATTTATCGTTTTTGAAGGCAAGTGAAGAACGAACACAGAAGGATTATTTAAATTATACTGCTTTTGTTACATGATAATTACGCTTTAGTCATGAAATCTGTGATTAGGTGCTTGATTTAATACTTCAGCAGTAGAATAACATGTTCTTTCTAATGGTAATGATTTGTTGAAATATTACAGTTAGTTTACGTTTCGAGAAAGTTTTTGAAATTAATAAGGTTTGGTACAATTTGAAACACAAAAATTTACCAATTTTAATTTTTGATAGCAAAAGCTTGTCTGAAAAGGTAGTTTTCAAACCAAAAAAACATTAATTTTTACAAATGTGAATTCGGTCTTGACATATGTCAAGTGAGAAGTTTACCGAAAGTAAACAAACAAGTCGACGGTGTCATTTCACATACGTTCTTCTCGAAACAAATTTTAGATTACTTGCGGCTATACAAAAAGGTAGAACTCCATCATTTATTGTCTTTTGCCACAAAATTTGGCACAATTATAGTATATATAATGAACTCCAAAACGTTGCAGGAAATTTGGAAATTAATTTTACTTTTGTTTTGTTCTTGGAATTCAATTCTAAGTATATCCATCTTCAAAATGTAAAAGTTTCTTGAATGAGCTCAAAAAGTTGATATCATATGCTATCAAAAATCTCTGGAATTCAAGCTGAAATAATTTTGTAATGTTAAAGCAGAATTTCAGAAATTAAAATACAGGTTAGTTGGAACTCCGCAAAAGAAAAGCTTTGACTTTAAATCAACAATGTTGTACTCGCTTCGGAAAGTATTTCAATAAAACGAGAATTCCGTAACATTTATAATGGTATATTGTTTAAAGGGTGTGTAAAATAGAAATATCAGAACTAGAAATTAACTATGAATTGGAAACACCGCTCAATATATACTTTAATTTTAGGTAATTTATTTTTAGAGCTTATTCTTATTTATATTGACATTGACTGAAAGTTCAAAAGCTCTCAGAAGAATCATTTCTAAAAACAGTGATAATCTTATCTTTTTAAAAAGCAACAACTTGTATTTAGGTTTAAGAAATGGAACGTGTTTTTTTAGCTGACTAAATGCGAGTTTCGTCATTACAGCGTCATCCTATCGGGGATCGTAGTCTCTCGGCAGTAAACATGTTTTTAGAGGCAATGGCTAAAGAAGCAGTGGGCAGGCTCAGTAGTCTGTGCTCAGAACATATTCATCTTAATCAGCAGGTGAGAAGGGAAAGCCATCGACCAGTTTGGGGTTTAGATCTTGTTTACAGAATCATTCAGGGAAAAAGAGGTCTACTGGCCTGTTACGAATGGTTAAAATTGTAGTAAAAAGGGAAGAACCAAGACATTAAGGGCTGGCAACATTAAGCATCAATCATAAAAAAAAAAGCATTGTATTAAAGAAATTTCTTCTGTTTTAAGGAGTGGCTTGTTGTGAGTTGCAAGTGTAGAAAAAAACAAATATAAACATTGAAGGGGGAACTAATCCCTTAAATCAACTTTTTTTTAAATAAAATCCTTAAAGGTGTGGAGACTGTATTTAAATTTTTATTTTTTGCGCTGATTTTCCGAGAAATTCTAGTTTGAATGTACGTGTTTCGGCTCGTTTGGGGTCGTTTAGCGTGGGAGCTTGTCAGCGGTGAACGAAGGTAAGTGTGACGTAGGTTATGGGGAATCGACTGTGCGTTTGAGCTGTTTTTTGTTTACACAGTTAAGTGCGAAAGTTAAAAAGTTTCAGTTGTGTGTTATGTCTGGCTTCAAAGTTGAAGCTGTTCTGTTCGCTTTCGCCGGAAAAGATCTTCGCCATATCCGACGTCATAGCCTAATTCTGAACCGCCGGTACAATGTGGCACATAAATTGTTTTAAACTCGAATTTCTCGAAAAATCAGCGTGACACGAGGAAAAAATGTTTAAATATCGTTTTCACACTTTTAAAGATTTTGTTTGACAAAAATTGATTTTAGGGTTTAGTTCCCCTTTAAGGATCAAGAGGAAGTACCAGTTTTTAAGGGTATATGAGTTACAACAGGCCTGTAGGCTGAGAGGGAGGGACTTTGGGGGTTCAAACAAACCTCCCCCAAAGAAAGAAAGGAAGACTTTTATGGCTTGCATAATGACTGGTATAGTACGTACTTTATATTATTGGTCAAATTCGATTATAATTGTTGGCTTGGTAACAACAACTAATTTAGATTATCTGAGTTGCAGTTATGGCATGTGCGAGCTGTTAGACTGATGAGTGAGATGTCACAGAACAAGAAGAAAGACAAAAACAAGAAAAATATGCAGGCAGAATTCAAACCACCTGGAAGTGAGAGTTTCAGGAAGAGTAGAGAAGTTCTGACAAGGTTTGAATTCCCCAATAATTTCAAGATAAATATAGGAAAGAGTTGTATCTTCCATATGTTAAGATAAATGAAGGAAAGAACTGTTGATTCCATATGTCTCAAATAAACAGATTATAGTCTCATCATTAGACTTGGATAACAAAATGAAATGGTTTATAATTGTATAGGTTGTTATTGCAAAATTTGTACTTTCGTGTGCAAAGTAAACGGGGTTCAAACAGTTCGGGGGTGATTACAACATTCAGGGCTCATACAAGCCTTGAAAGTCCTTGAAAATGCTTGTCTTTAAAAATAAATATTCAAGGCGTTGAAAATGCTTGAATTTGAAAATTTGTGCTTGAAAGTACTTGAATTTTCTATACTCATATAGATAATACAGATAATAAGTTTTCTAATGTGAAGCTAAAGCAATTTAGCATGGGCACAAGTAATTTTTAGGGATATATAGAACGTAAAAACAAATTAATTTTCAAAAAAAAGGAAAGTAAATCAGCAATTAAGACCAAGGCATTGCAGTTGAAAGCCATTTAATTATCGGAGATGGCATTTACTTGACAATGGATATAATTTTTATATTAAAGATTACTCATTTTAATAATAGTATAATCATCTTTTAAAACTCAAAAACAAGGAAATATACAACGATGGCAAAATGCTAGGGTTCGCCTTTGGGAAACTCAGCAGCAAAAAATAAAACTTTCTCAACTCGGGGTACTGGAGTTTGGTAAATGTGAGTGAAACAACAGTTGGCAAACATTAATAAACAGGAAAGTGGGTCGTTGGTTGGGGCGGTGCATTTAATATTTTCTAGTCTAAGTTTTTGCTGCGAGCGAAGCGAGTAGCCTCCTATTCGTAACACAGTGTAATCTTCAGATATCACTAGCAACGAACATGCGATACATACGATCAGCGGTTGCAGTCCATATCGTATCGAGAGTCGATTCAAGGATGTCACTAGCAATGCGGTACACATGATACATGCGATCAGCGGTTCAGCGAAAGTGTATTATATTCTGATACTCCAAAAACACAAGAGAAAACCCTATCATGAAAATATGATATATAAAGTGTAATACACTAAAGTGTATTTCTGGGGTTAATGAAAACCGCTCTAAGTACGTTCACACAAACACTAATTTACTCTGCTCCTTTTATAGTAACAGTACAAATACATTAAATGCAGAAAATAGAAAATAATTGTCGCTATAGCAAGATAGTTGACTCGCAGCACTCACTTTCTATTAGAAATAACAAGTTAATAATGATATTATAATAACAGTTTAAGCTTTAAAATTAACTGATTTTTTACTCTCTCTGTACAGCTTGGACAGCAAGATACTGAGTCTGACTGAGGTATGCCATGCCATAACCTATGCTGAAGCTATCCCGGTATGGGAGCACGTTTTTACACCGAAAGAGTATCTTTCAGGACACATCGAAGAGTTCTTTTCCAAGTATGTTTCACAGAGTACCGTTTGTACATTTTTACGAGAACCAATTGCCCAGCCTGATAAAGGCCGAAATATGTTGTAGTTGATGAAAGATTACAGAGTATAAATAATGAATGACGAAATAGGATAAGACACATTTATTGGCATGATTTGGCGCTTGTTGAACGATAAAGGACCAACGTCTGAAACGCCGATGGCACGATTTTTTGCTTGTTGGACGGAGTTCTTGTTAATGATATTAAGCTTAAATTTTAGCAGCCATTGACATCCGTTTCAAAATACAACACTTAAAGGGTAGATATTTTGTGTTTTGAAACTTGGTGCACTCTTGAGCTGTGAACTGTGTAAAACATAGATATCACTCATGACAGTTAGGGATATTGCTCATGACAGTTGGGGTATAAAAGTAATGTGCTAGTGTTAAACACGTTTGGACTTTGTTTTGTGCCGATATCAAACGTGACTAAAAGTGCTAAAAACGCTTCTGCACACTTGGTTATCACGACTGTCATGAGTGACACATGATGTGATAATACAAACGTGCGTCGACCTTGTGTTATGTAAAAATATATTTTTATGTTTCAGGTCAATAGTCAATATGGTACAGTATGACCCTGATAATCTGAGGATTGCACCACCATCCGAAGTATTAAAAAACGTTAAGGTAAGTAAGGATGAAATTTCATCGACTTTTTTAGTTTTCTAAGATGTTTGGACAGGCGCAAGAAATTATTAAGGGGACTCTCTACCCTAACTTTTGGTCGATAGTGAAGGACTTGAAAGAATGTATTTGAGTTAGAAGAATTTTGAGGACGATCGCCAAACCGTCCTTCCTTACCATGCGAAAGTGGAATTTTCGTTAGGGGACAGTTTGGCGGTTTCACATCAAATATTAACTCCAGAATTAATTTTCAAACTTCACTAAAATTCTCCCAAACTCAAATTGCTCTTAAAAACTACATTTATAACATCTGCGACAAATCTCATTCAAAAAAATCTCAAAATATTCACGACGCTTCTTTTTTTTCAATCTGTCACTGTGATGTGATTATCGGATTTTTCACATTTCAAAATAATGACGGAGAAATCATCAAAAATATCACTAAAAGTAGCGAAAGTATGGTCAGAGGGTAGAGAGTTGCATTAAGGGTAAGAAAGTGAATCCTCAATATAGGTTTTATTTTTAAGGTAATCTTTTTTCAGTTGTTTTTAGAAATGGTATCCATGCAGTTCTTTCGTGGATGTAATGTGCTTGTTGCGTGGATGTTTTTGTGAAATAGACCTGGAGGATGAAATTTGAGACAATTAAAATATGGTTTACTGCGCAGGCTCTTTGAAACGAAAATTGAGTCTTAAGTGTAGAATCGAAGCGGAGTAACATCAGCCGAAGAGCTGGGTGCCATAGACCTTTGTCACTCTTCTTTGAGTCGGTTAAAAATTAATATTAGTATAAACCTACTAACGGTCTAACACGAATCCTGCATTCTGATTGGCTAGTCTACTAGAGGCCTATTTGTGATAGCCTACTAGTAGAGAAAAGATGGCGGATCAAAATAGTAATGAGCCCCGTTTTATTGTAAAATCAGAGGATTTCATTGCTAATTTAATTGTACATCCTTTTTTCATCGATTTGTAGGTTTATACTAAAACAATTAGACCTCTCAGCCTCATGGAGTATGAGTTTGAATAGCCCATTAGGCCTACGACCTCATGGGTTATTGACTCGTAATTCATTCGTCCTTGAGGTCTAATTGTTAAAAATGGAAAGAGTAGGTCAAAATGAGCTAAAGAAGTAAATTTGGGTTCTAAGTATTAAAAATTGTTGCACTGATGAGTTTTCAAAAACAAAAAAATTCCTGTTATGATAAAAAAAGTCTATGACAGTTTGCATGAAATCGAGGTTGGACGGGCATCACTGCAACGACAGAAGAGCTCTGGTACCATTGTCTAACAGATTTATTATTTGTAAACAAAACATTAAAGGAAATGAATTTGTAAGAACATGCCGGTTGTTTAACTTTAGTATAAACCTACTAATGGTCTAACAGGCATCCTGCTTTCTGATTGGCTACTGTACAAGTGGTCTATTTGTGATAGCCTACTAGTAGAGAAAAGATGGATGAAAACAGTAATGAGCCTCGTTTTGCTATAATATCAAAGGATTTCATTTGTTCGTCATTTTTTGCACGATTAGTATGTTTATGCTAAAACAATTAGACCTTTGGGCGGCATGGACTACGAGTTTGAATAGCCGTCCATTCGTCCTCGAGGTCTAATTGTTAATGATTTGGTCAAAGTGTAAAGTACTATGCGATAAGTGGGAAACAAACTTAAAAATGTTATTACTAGTTAAACTTTTGATGCACGTGTTTCCAGATTTGATATCCGTGAAAAGCGTAACCACAAAAGTTTATTGTGATCAAGACTCTAGCTGAGTTTAAAGCTCAATTAAAAGATCAGCAACCAAAATTGTACCGTGCATCAAAAGTTTAACTAGTGATTATATTTACACACCTATACAGATGAATATACACTCTGCAACTTATGTGTTTAGTATATGCCTACTAAGGGTCTAACACGCATCGCGCATTCTGATTAGCTACTCTACTAGAGGTCTTTGTATTTGTGATAGCCTACTAGTAGAGAAAAGATGGCGGATCAAAATAGTAATGAGCCCCGTTTTGCTATAATATTAGAAGTTTTTATCGATAATTTAATTTGCACACCCGTTTTTGACCGATCAGTAGGTTTATACTAAAACAATTAGACCCTCGGCCTCATGGACTACAAGTTTGAATAGCCTTCCATTCGGCCTCGAGGTCTAATTGTTAAATATAGGTATTGCTATTAATATAAAGGTTTCTTCCCTTGGGTAATTTTAGCAACAAATGTTCGACGTATTAGGTATTGTAGATTGTTTATTTATTCTTGTTTTCCATTTACAACTTGAATGAAGGTGTACTTGCTTTCTTTGCCGAGTAGTCTAATGTACCAAATAATGTTTTTTTTTCTGTTTCAAAAGGCCCTCTTGACCTGCCTCAGAATTCTGGAAAACTATAGTAAGTTTTGTCATTTAACCTTCGATGTTCATTAACGTCATTAATATTTACAGTAGTTATAATGACCTTGTTAACCATAAGAATGGTACGATAGATTTTAGACATGCAACTCACAAATGTTTCACACCCCTTCGCCAATTTTGCAGTTCTAATATATAGATTGTTATAATTATGTGTCGGAGATCTAAGGATTTAAATGAAACATGGTCGTGCAACCTTCAAACAGCTCACAATGTCAGGCAATTTAGGTTAATTTGCTATATCGTAGTAAATTCCCTCAAATTTATCTGGCAGTTTAGTGATGCGGTAGACATTGGTTTATAGTGTTGGATTTTGCCGTGACAACGGCACTTTGAAGGACACGCTGCTGAAATTTCAATTTCTTGCATAACTAGATGTAGTGTTTTCTAGATCGTTTAATGATCGATTCTTATTGTCATATTACAGAACACGCTCAAACACTCGCTACATGA
>JAOBAY020120233.1:0-16386 GCA_025331085.2 Zoanthus sociatus | reverse complement strand
TATTATTAATATTATTATTAGTAGTAGTAGTAGTAGTAGTAGTAGTATAATCAAAAACCACTCATTCTAGATTTGAAATGAGTGAGTTAGATATAGATTAGAGTACGTTTTTAAGGAATTTTAGCTTATGTTCTTCTTGATTGTCAAACAAATAATAATGAAAAAGGTTAAGCTTACCATTTGCCACTGTATCACATACTCCTGCTTCTCATCTGGACGCTTCAAAAATTTCACGAATTCCACTCTGCATTACGAAAAGAATCCTTCAACCAAGAGCGAAAAGCATGGAGTTGCTGGTTACAGTGATAGTGGGGGACTGGGTGTGATGATTGTACGAAAAAAAAATGGTTGCGCAATGATGACCAAGGTCCACAAAATGATAGTAACGTCTATTATTGTAAAGATGATGATAATAATAATGATCATTGATGAGACTAATGGTTTTATTGAAGATAATAGTGGCGGACTGGATGTGATGTCTTTAAGAAAGAAACGGTTGAGCGATGATGATGATGGTAATGGTCCATAAAAGATAAAAATATTTATCATTTTAAAGATGACGATGGTAGTCATAGTGATAATCGATGAAAGTGATGGTTTATTGAAGAAAACAGTGGTAACTGTTTGTGATAATTAAATAAGGGAAATGGTCGAGTGATGGAAGTAATGGTAATGGTCCATAAAAAGATAGAACGTTTATCATTCTAAAGATGACGATGATAGTCATAGTGATAATCGATGAGAGTGATGGTTTATTGAAGAAAACAGTGGTAACTGGTTGTGATAATTAAATAAGGGAAATAATCGAGTGATAAAAGTGATGGTAAAAGATAGAAAAAAGTCTATCAATGTAAAACTCAAGCTAGTGACAACGAGAATGACGGCTTTGTTGAAGATGATAGTAGTAAACTGGTTGTGGTGATTATATGAAGGAAATAGTTACGTGATGGTGGTAATGGTGATAATTTATTAAAGAAAATAAAGTTTCTAATTGTAAAAATGAAAATAGCATTTGGTGATAGTGACATTCGATGATGAGAGTGATGGTTTAAACTGATGATGATAGCAGTGGAATGGTTGTGATGATTATGTGAATTATGTGTATTATATGATTATAGTTATTTTCACAATACTAAACCTGGGATATACCGTTTCCCAAGGAAGTAAATATAGATAGTGGAATACAGTAAGAGTTTTATATAGCTGTGAGTATTAAAATGATGCATGGTAATGGTTTTGACGATATTAAACCTGTAGTCTCTACATGCCTTGTCCCATAGAAATATCTATAGATCAGTTCTCTTTCATTCCGTATAGTTCTGAACACAAGTTTACTGGTGGAAATGTAAGTATTTTCAATGCTCTCCCACTGGCGAGACATCACAGCAGCAAAATCCTGCAACAAATTGATTTTAAATGACACTGGAGTTCAAATTGTCAATTATCGTTTAAAACGCTCCAGCTACAGTAAACCTATCAACACTAACAGAAATAAAACTAAAAACAAAAATCATAACGATATCAATATAACAAACATAGTTAATACCAGTAAATACAAAATAATTATTATATAAAAAACGCGCCAAAAAGCATTATAGAGACATCAACTCAAGGACAACAGAAAAATACCTTAAAAATACAAATACAAATATTGATGCTACTTTTAATATCAACATTAAAACTAATACCAACACAAGCACTTAACACTTATATCGTCAAAAACACTAACATTTATATTATTACAATCTCCAGCACTTATACTACTACAAACATTAAGGCATATACCAAAACAAATAGCAACATCAACACAAACTACTTGTACCACAACAAAAGCAATTACCAACACTTAAATACATAGCACAGAATGCCCAGTCATTTGGACATATTAGCATATCTTTGAATATGTGCGGAGTTCAAATAGAGAGAAACATGGCGAAATAGGCGCAACAGCCAACCTTTCTACACGGCTAGTGCTTCTGTTTTTCGGTTTTTCTAAAGGTTGGCGCAGGTTTTTGCAGCTGAGACGACAATGAATCATCTCCAGTTAACAGTGGAAACCCAGCTTTTAAAAAGTACTCTACATTTTGGGTTTGAAAATTTAAAAAAATGGCTAGTAAAATGTATGCAAGTTCGCAAACGGTAATATTCAGATCAAAAATACATCATAACAGCTGACTGGCACACGAATTTTCGGATAGTTGAACTCAGATTTTACCGCTAAACTTTAAGCCAATCAGCGACGATTGACGGTATAATTACTCCTGATCATTTAGCAACTATTTACTGGAAGTAGATGTCCGCCAGAACGATAGGCATTGTAGGCTTTATTCCAACAAAACAACAAAAACATTAATATAGCATCAGTATTACAATGAACACGAACAGAATCACCAACACATACATTATTAACATTATAACGACCAATATCTATACAAATACACCTAAGCTAATACCGGCAACGATACCAGCGTAAATTAACACTAGTGCCAATACAATTACTTAGTATATATCAAACAAGTGAATGGTACTTTTCGCGCACGCTGATTGGCTAGGTCGGAGGTGATTATCCAAGTACTATTCGCCTCCGAGCAGCAGAAGAAAAACAAAATTGCTTCCCATTTCGATTCGGTTTGAAAATATCACAAATAAAGTTACTTTTTTGTCCACTAGTTATTCAGCTTGTGTGGCATAAACTAAAACAATTATTCACCTCAGTGTCAGCCGCATTGCGGCTCGGTAAATATCTTACGCTATTCATTTCAACTTCGGTGAATAGTTTTAAAATATTTTCTTGATAATCTCTGAAAACTGATTTCCAAAGAGAAAGTTTTCCATCAAATTACTCACAACCCAATCACCTTTTCAACTGGATGATCTGCATATTCCCAGTCTTCAGAGCCTGGTTCGGGTTCAGGGGGGCCTTGGACCTCCGGTGGTTTTTCCACTTCTACTTCCTCTACGCTTTTTTCTGTTGATACAATGACGTTAATATATGCAATTATTCTGATAAGAGCACATATGGACTTCTATATATTGTATTGTAACTTAAAGTGCCAATGAAGCGAAAACAGCTTTTGGTTGTCTGAAAAGATCATGATGAGAAAGACAAACAGGCAAAATTTCAAAGAGTTACGATATATTTTAGAGACGCTAAGTGTCTCGGGAGATTCGAGTTCTGTGGCTATAGCCATTAAGATACAAATTAGCAAATGTCACGCGTCAGTTTGTTTGCTTCAATACAGAGAATATGTGAGAGATTAAATTAAAAAACAAACTTATTCAAGTTAAAAATAGTTTTAACCTGATAAAATGGTTTGTAAATAAAGATAAAATCGTTTTCTTGTAACAGCTTGAGTTCGAATCCCGTACTGTGAATCAGTGTCTCCCATGTCGCTTTTGAAGTTTGAAAAATCATTACGTCATAAAAACGAGAAAGCTAACACCTTAAATGCATAATGAGCAAGCCGATCATCAGAGAAAAAAAACCTGCAAATTAGGGCAGCTATATCTCGGAGGCATTTTATTTCAAACTTTCTGCACTTGGTTCTTTTGATCTGATCTGGTTTGAAACGAAAACACTGGTTTCGCTTCATAGACACTTTAGCGTTTCGGCAACTTCTTGAATGTCTCTTTCCGTATACGTAACGATTTAACGAAGCGTTACTTACAAGCGTAACGTAAGTTACAAGATCAACAGAAACAAAATACTCAAAGGAAAAGACCGACTGATGGAGAACTTGATATGATGACCAATGGCGGAGCCAGGATTTGAAAATTTTGCAGGCCTATATACACTGATCTGGATACCGCATGCACAAGCCGCTGGTGGAAACTTTCCCGCGCGTGCTAAACGTACTGATGACGTGGGACGGCCTGGGAACTGGGATGCTATTATTAACTCAGTCTTCTCTCTACTCGATTGTAACATCGACATCAGAGGTTTAGGGCAAATTCTATCATCCACAAGGAGTGTTAACAATGCAGCAATCGTTGCAAAATAACAATTATCTTAAACTCTTGCCATGTTTATCTTAAACTTTCGCCATGTTTACTTTATACTTTTACCATGTTTGTCACAAACGTTTACCATGTTTATCTTAACTTAACCTCTCGCTATGTTCTTGATTTATCGCTAGTTCATCCTTAACTCTTGCCATGTTCATCTTAAATTCTCACCATGTTCATCTTTAACTCTCGCTATAGATAAACAGTTTCTTTATGTGTTAATTTAACCACTAAATGGTTTACTTCACTTACAACAACAATGTTTAATAAACATTTTTATAACTTATCCTAAATAGGAACGTCGGAACGTCGGGACAGTTTTAAACTTAACTTTAAGCAAAACTTTTAACCATGCCTAGGTTGTTCAAAGGTGGTTTAAATCAAACTCTAAGTTAAGGAAAATTGCAACAGCAATTGCTTCTAAAAGTAAATAATTATAGATTTAACAAAATACTGCTCAGATTTGATAGAAAAAAAAGTCAAATTCGTCTCTATAAGGTCGAAAACAAAAGCATGGGTTAAAAACTCAACCCTGGGTTAGCCATAATTAGCTTTTAAACAACTGGCAAATGAATAACAATGCATATTTTTTTTCAATATTTTTTATTTTTATTTTTTGTATTTGCAATTAGTTATGCCGGTGTAATTAATCTACCAATATATCTCTGAATTAAAAAAAGTTTAAAAGTATTTCTTTAGTTGAACGCTGTTATCCGGATGTATTGATCATGGCCATAACTATGTAAACTTGCTCTAAAAAGATCAATAAAACCAAACATTTGCGAATACCTTCACTGCAATCTTTAGGGAGGTTTCACATGTTTTTCGAGCCTTTTATAATTGTATTTTAATAGTAATGATAAAGAAAATATTAGTTATAATTACTATTATATTATACTACTTCTATTACTATTGCGACTACTACTATTACTACTACTATTACTAATAACAAAAATAACAACGGTATAGAATAGAGTAAAAGTGCTTATTCGTTGCTCTTAAGAGTCTGCATCTGTTGCATTAGGTAGTTTTGCAGAATTAGACCAAAATACAGGGAAAATAAATCTACTTTAGTGCAAATAGTTTACGTATGATGGTTAGCCTAGTTGGTAAGGTACCAGTTTACCGTGCGGTTGGCTCTCCTTAAAGGAGAAGGTGCTGCCTTTGCTCTAACATCTGTAAATGGTTAGACCTTCGCGTCTTATCGGGTAAGTACGTTAAACCGTAGGTCCAGTCTCCGGACCGTCAATCGGGGGACTTAAAAGAACCCACAAACATCTATCTTAAAGCTGGAGTAGGGGAGTAATTTCGACGTTGTGTGGTTTGTTTAATCTAATGAGAGCATACTTAATACATTAATGTATGTGAGCCGCTGTAGTTGATATCATTACATTATTATTGTATCGTTCCATTTCGGTCTCTTTGTTGAACAAAGAAACAAGATTGGGAATAGCAGTATTATTATAACTATCCTATCACTGCTACTAGTCTTCACTTCACAGTTATAATACTGTTGTTATCAATGTAACCATCTCAATCACTCTCCTTATCAATGCCATTAACATTCTTACTATTATTATCATTATGATAGCATTTTTTAGGTATCTAAAATAACTTGTGCAAAGTATTATGGGATTGAAAATCGGACCGACACCTTTTCTTTGACTTCATTCACTTCTGATTTTGGATTCGAAATTTTATGAATATTTAAGTCAAAGTTTATTTGTTTTTTTCTTTTTTGAAGATTGTCTAGGTGGGAAGCAATTTTATTAGAATCATTACTTGTCTGCATTTCAATTCTAACATTCATCGCCCGCTTAAATAGTGGTGTAACTTAACAAAAAGTCTCAATGAGATGACTCGCGGATACTGCGCGCAGGTAGAACCAAAATTCAGATCAAAACTAACATCCGCTATACACAAGTCGTTTTAAATTCCTGTCAAAATGTGATAGTGTTACCACAGATTTACCTCTGCTTTTCTCAGTTCGGCTTTAAATTTTTGAATAAATATGCTTTAACAATAGCAAACAAGTAAACCAATGCCCTAAACGAATCTAAGAATCGAATTGAGGATTGCTTAAACAGTAAAACGAAGGAGAACCAGTTCCGTATCACTAGTAAATATATTGCGGATCGAAACACTTTATATACAAACGAACCGCGCAAAGCAGGCTGGAGTATTTAAAACAATAACCATTGTTGTGCAACATTTTATGCAAGTAAGAAAGTCCCAGCTATAACTCATTGCTGCACCTACGAAGTATCTGAGTCTAAAAGAGTTCTATTTACAAATGACGAGCAAGGAACGTACTTGGTGACCTAGCCCTCCTCGATCCAGGTCTTGATCCACGTGATCCAGGCCTGGATCCTTTCTTCGAAGGTGATGGTGATCGTGACCCAGACCCCTTCTTAGTGCCGGGCGAAGGACTGCGGCTCTTTGTACCTTTCTTTGGTGGTGAGGCTGAACGGTCCCTTTTACTACCTTTCTTACTTCCCTTAGGAGAGCCTGAACCGAGAGAGATAAGCATTTTATAATGATTGGTTAGATAGTTAGGTGGCATTTTTTTATCCAAAATAGCCTCCAGTGACTGATTAGTTTGGTTTTATAATAACATCTTGGGGAAACTGGGGTACAGGACAAGGCTGCGTGGTTCATGCAGTTGCTAGATCTCTGTTTGCAACAACAAGATCTTGGATTCGATCCCCGGTTCTGCCAAGATTTGAACATTTGTGTGACCTTCTTTACCATTGTCTAATGGCGGCGTGGTTAGTGCAGTTGGTAAGATCTCTACCTTTCAACCACAAGGTCCTTGTTCAATGCCCGGCTCTGCCGAGGTTAAGTTCCCTTTGCATTTTAACCTTATGTTAGTAACTAGTACTACCACCGTCTGCTAGGAGCTAACCTGCGATGGATTAGATTATTTCAATCGAAGTCAAAACCTCTCATCTGTTTAAAGTGCAACTAACCCTTTTTCTTGTTTTTGTTTCAAACTATTTATCACACAATTTTAAGCGCTTTTTCGAAAATGTTTTTGTTCTTGTTCAAATGTTACTTTTTCATAGTACTTTGAAATTTGAAAAGTTTTTTCATCTCTTTTCTATCCTCAAGGGGACTGGTAATAGCCGTGAATGACGTCAGTCTTGTTCTAAATTTATTTAAAAATATAAAGTGAAGGCAATTAACGGTGAATATGTAAATGAATTCATCGAATAATGTCAACAACTACACAAAACTAAAAGTTATTAAGCAATGCGTTTTGTTTCAAATTACGCCGTCATAATTTGATATTGACGTCATTTGCGGTTATTCCCAGTTCCCTTCATGACGCGGCCATGAATCCAGATGGAGGAAACTTTTCGAATTTCAAAGTATTAAGAAAAAAGGAAGATGTGACCAAAATCAAAATCATTTTTGCAGAAGTGCCTAATATCGTATGATAAAATTAATATTTTGATAGAAACACAAGAAAAAGGGTTGTTGCACTTTAACAAATCAAAAAGGAAAATAAGAACTGGCTCCATAGGTCACTTAACTTATTACTATTAATTACAAAATCACCATTACCATAAATAGTAACATCATCACAACACTGTTACCATTAATAACATCACCTAACACTATTACTCACAACAATTACATCACCAAAACATTATTACAACTAATAACATCATCACTACCAAAAGCAATGAAACAAAATAAACACCAATCTCCTCTTCCAAGTTTTAATGTTAATAATCAATAGCAACTCCTATTTACCTGGTTTTGAGCTTGCCTTAGAATCGCCTTTCCCCTTCACTACAGCTTTCTCTGATTTAGTTGCCTTTAGCCCAGCCTCAGAAGGAGCTTCAGATAGAGCCATAACGGCTCCATCAGCCGAAGGAGTTTCTGCTTCAGGAGGTTTGGAAACTTCTGACGAGAACAATATAAATACAAGATTAAAAAACATTTTGAAAATCTTAAAACGCTTTCATGAATATATTTAGTAAATATATATCAATGTATGTTGTTCAGTAGTATGTTTTTGTGTTTTCTGACAAATGTTTATTATATAGTAAATGTTCTTTAAAAGTCAGTAAAATGATGTTTGCTCGAGTTATTTTTTCAACTCGCTTCATTAGCATACAGGTATGAGAAGCAGTTGAAAGACGATAAAAAAGAGCTGAGCTTAAAACATGAGACGGCTGGTCAAGCGAACAAATAAATGAAACTAAAGGTCTACACACAAACCTCTAGGTGTTCCAAAAAGCATGCACAAAAACGCTACATGACAAACACAATACAATATATGTAAAAACGTCATTGTATTACAGATGCTCTGCAAATCAGGGGAACTTTTAAGAGCTCGTAGTATCAAGAAAACATATTTTAACAATCCAATTTAAAAAATGAAGAACTTCTGTTTTTTGATATCTTTTTCAAAATGGGTCGTGTAGTTTGAACAAAGCTTCGCACATTCCAATTTACGGACAAAGTTCCTAAAAGGTAATCACGCGCGCATTCTAAATGGAACCGAGACTATCGTTAACCAACTAGTACTAACTTAGAGTTAAATTTTTAACCCACGGATTCCAGCTTTTCTATGGAAAATCCAAATACTATTTTATTTTTTCATAGAGAAACATTTCTACTTGAATATTGTTCTTAAACCAGGGTTAAAGTTAACCAGCTTTTAAACAAACCAACCCAAAAATAACTACCACAACGAAACTGAGTTACATTTAGGGTAGAAGTAGGTAAGGCTTAATATAAGGGGAGAGGTGAGCGAGGTTATCTTTAGAAAGGAAAAGGTAGGTGAGATAAGCGATAGAAGGGAAGAGGTGAGCGAGGTTAGTTTTAGAAGGAAAAAGGTGAGGTTAGCATTAGAATAGAAAAGGTAAAAAGGTTAGCTTTAGAACGAAAGAGGTAAAGCGAGGTTAAGTTTAGAAGGGAAAAGGTAAGTGAGGTTAGCTTTAGAATAGAAAAAGTAAGGTTAGCTTTAGAAGGAAAGAGGTGAGCGAGATTAACTTTGGAATATAAATAGTAGGTTAGCTTTACAGAAGGGAAAAGGTAAGGGAGGTTAGCTTTGGAAAGAAAAAGGTAAGTGAGGTTAGCTTTAGAAGAAAAGAGGTTAGAGATTAGCTTTAGAAGTGCAGAGATAAGCGAGGTTAGTTTAGATTAAAGAAAAGGTAGGTGAGGTTAGCTTCAGAAGGGAAGAGGTAAGTGAGGTTAGCTTTAGACGGGAAGAGATAAGCGAGAGTAGCTTCAAATTAAAGAAAATGTAAGCGAAGGTAGCTTTAGAATAAAAAAGTTAAAGGAAGTTAGCTTTACAAGGAAAGAGGTAAGCGAGGTTAGCTTTAAAGAGATAGAAGAAAAGGTTTATCCGCCTAAAACAGAATTAAAGTTTTAAAATAAAATTACTTACCCTCTGCAACTTTTGTTGGCTGGGCAGTTAAAACTTCCTGTAGAAATAAAAAGTAAAGAAATTATAAATAAGTGTCGCGATAGGAGGTTACCCCTTAGGAAAGTTACTCGTAAATGCAACCATTTAACATAATTTTTAACAACTTTGCGTGATAGTCTAGATATTTACTGCTAGCCTTGCTAGAAGTAATTCGGTCCCTGCTCTGACGCAGGCTGTTGCGGATATTCGAAACTGTATAGTTTGGGAAACCAGCAACTATATCAAAACAAACTACAGTCAGGTGTAGAGTAGGCACTATCAATTCTAATCCTGAATATAACGTACAAATGTACCAACAGAAACTACAATCAGGTCTAGAGAAGGGACTATCAAAGTTAATCCCGATTATAACATGCTAATCTACCAACAAAAACTACATTCAGGTCTAGAGTAGGGACTATCAAAGCTAATCGAGAATATAACATGCTAATCTACCGACAGAAACTACAATCAGGTCTAGAGAAGGGACTATCAAAGTTAATCTCGATTATAACATGCTAATCTACCAACAAAAACTACAGTTAGGTCTAGAGTAGGGACTATCAAACCTAGCCCAGAATATAACATGCTAATCTACCGACAGAAACTACAATCAGGTCTAGAATAGGGACTATCAAAGCTAGTCCAGAATATAACATGCTAATTTACCGACAGAAACTACAATCAGGTCTAGAGTAGGGACAATCAAAGCTAATCCCGATTATAACATGCTAATCTACCAACAAAAACTACAATCAGGTCTAGAGTAGGGACTATCAAAGCTAATCACGAATATAACCAAATACGGCAGCGACAGAAACTACAAGCAGGCTAGAGTAGGCACTATCAATGCTAATCCCAAATATAACCAGCTATTCTACCAACAGAAACTAAAGTCAAGTATAACGTTAATAAAAACTGAAATTCTCACTGCAGGCAAAAATGATAAAGTAGGGACTACCAGAGCTAATGCCGAATAAAGTTCAACGTTACAATAGCACAAGTGAATGCAGTATTTTATCATTTTTGCCTCCAGTGTGAATTTCAGTTTTTACTAACGTTATACTTGACTTTATCGACATCATTATACTCTATTTATATACAGTAAAATAATGAAATCATAATCACTGAACAAGCTCTATGAATACAAATATAAAAAGATTAACTGTTTTCCATAATTATCAGCCAATTGAAAATTAGTTTCCGTTTAAACTGATAGAGGGACGCGTTCAATATTATATGAAGAAGCAGGGGGTTCACAAGAGTTAAGGCTGTGTATGTGATTTAACCCACGTTTATAAGCGCTTGTCCGGGGTCTAGTAAGCCATAATTTCATGTCCAGTGTTGCGTTAGGTTCAAGTACGTACGAGGAGATGTTAAGAAGTTCTGAAAAAACTGAGAAGCAGAGCCGGGGATCGAGCCTAGGACCTTGTAGTTGGGGGACTTTCCCCCAATATTTTTATAAAAAAGAATATAATACAATAATAGATAAAACAAATAGATAAAACAATTAAAACCATGACCTAGAAATGCAGCCAATTTCGGGATGAAATATTGTACCAAAATAAATTATCATAAACATCTAAAGCTTTCCCCATTTGTCTTATAACGAAATGAATTTTTCAGCCCTGCTTAAGTTATAGTAAGGGAAAGAAACTCGATTTAACGAGCCCTCGATTGAACGAACGCGTTTTCCCGGTCCCTTGGCAGTTCGTGAAATCGAGGTTCCACTGTAATGAGCTATAGTAGCTAAGTTTAAGCCACGACAATGGGTACTAAAGCCACGTTGATAGTAGGTTTTGCCCCTTAAATCTACCATAAAAATGGTAAACCTGTAAATGCTAGCAGCCACATCCCACAAGCATTGCGCTTATACTGTATCTTATGTTCTTTTCGCGAACCTCAGCCTGTTTGCTAGCTATACCATGCTGATGAGGCCTAGAAATCTCAAAACAGCTGCTAATAAGATCTAGCTGGAGCAGCTAGCTCGCTCAGGGGTAAGCCCTGGCGTTCTATTACACGAAACAGCTGTCCATGGCTGCTAGCAATCAGGTTCATTATTTTTTCTGGTAATTTAAAGGGTAAAGCCCGCTACCAACGTAGCCATGTAGTGTCCAATATAAAGGCTTCAAGTTAGCTACTAGCACGTTTGTGCTATCAATACTTATGTTCAGTGATACTTAGCAGTGAAATTTTCTTAAGGATTCACAGTGATATACTTAGCAGTAAAATCTTCTTGAGGGTTCACAGTCATATACTGAGCAGTAAAATCTTCTTGAGGGTTCACAGTGATATACTGAGCAGTAAAATCTTCTTGAGGATTCACAGTGATATACTTAGAAGTAAAATCTTCTTGAGGGTTCACAGTCATATACTGAGCAGTAAAATCTTCTTGAGGGTTCACAGTGATATACTTAGCAGTAAAATCTTCTTGAGGGTTCACAGTCATATACTGAGCAGTAAAATCTTTTTCTTTAGGGTTCCGCTCCGACCACGCCCATCACTCCAACAATTGCGAACACTCTCGAGAAGATTCTATCTCCAACTTATGCAACTGTTCCTACAGGAGATGGTAACTAAACTCTAAAACTTTGATAAACGTTTACGAAACATTTTATGGACCACTTGTGCCTGCTCTCAAAGATAACTAGAACCACCTCGTGGTTATTACCGTGCCTGGCTTAGAGTTTTATTAAATCTGTTTAGTCCTTGTTCTCGGATCTTATCTTTAAGTAATCGCTGGCCGCTTGGCATGGACAGAGCCCACGTTACTTTCGGGCTGCGGCTCACAGGCACAAGTGTAACATCGGCCAATTTCGCTGCATGCATTCTAAGTCCGTGCCAGCGGCCTATGGCGTCGGCACGGTACTTATTTTCGAAATTTAGTTGTTGATAACATAAACTTGTTTTGCGATTACTTTGTTTGTAAATTTTGTCGTGTTATTATCAATTGAGCGCGTTTTTTAGGCGTGATTTCCCTTCTTGATCTTTTTCATTATTTGAGAATGTGTTAATATATAAAAATTAGTTTGAAACATTCAATTATAATATTTAAAAAAATAATATATTTAACCAATGTCCCCAACCGCAATATAACCAATAGTGAGACAGATAAAACTTTTGAAAAAAACTGAAATACAAGACAATTACAATATTTTAATGTAATTGTTATTTTTATTTGGCTAGTGAGTTTTCGACTCTAACGCTGGTTCTCATTGGTTAAATCGAAGTCACGTGGATAAGTTCATATCAAATGTTTCCTGGCTGGTCAACGTCTTGAAAATTGTTGACCAACTGGTGAACATTATTGTCGTGTGTCACGTGCGTGAAAATTATGATAATTGTGGTTTATTTTGTTCATGCTATCTAACAGAACATTTAATGACTGCTCCCTTGGGAAACATCTGTTGTGTTTATGCTATATAACAAAACACTTATTCACTGCTCCCTCGGGAAACATTGTTTTGTTTATGCTATATAACAAAACACTTATTGACTGCTCCCTCGGGAAACATCTGTTGTGTTTATGCTATATAACAAAACACTTATTGACTGCTCCCTCGGGAAACATTTGTTGTGTTCATGCTATATAACAGAACATTTAATGACTGCTCCCTTGGGAAACATCTGTTTTGTTTATGCTATATAACAAAACACTTATTAACTGCTCCCTCGGGAAACATCTATTGTGTTTATGCTATATAAGAAAACACTTATTGACTGCTACCTCGCGAAACATCTGTTTTGTTTATGCTATATAACAAAACACTTAATTACTGCTCCCTCGGGAAACATCTGTTTTGTTTATGCTATATAACAAAACACTTATTGACTGCTTCCTCGGGAAACATCTGTTGTGTTTATGCTATATAAGAAAACACTTGTTGAATGCTCCCTCGGGATACATATGTTTTGTTTCCCTCGTGAGCAGTCATTAAGTGTATAATATTTCAATATAGTAATAGTTTTAGTATGGTAATGATGTTTTTTAAACAATAGGCCATCTGTTTTTAGCCCATTCGTTTTTCTGGTATTTAAGTAGCAGCCTAGTTACACATGGAGCCAGTGCTTATCTCCGCTTCCTTTAATGTTAAGTAGATGAAAGTCTTTTGAGTCCCCTATTGGGGCACTGATTCATCGGAGGCTAGCTCCCAGCAAACGCTGGTACTCTGACACATTTACTTACCTCGTAAGGATGGAAAGCTGAGTCAGCTGTGGGGAAAATCACACAAAGATTTAAATTTCGGCAGAGTTGGGGATCGAACTGGGTGCTTTGTGGTTAAAAGTGGAAGATCTTAACAACTACACCAAACACACAGCCGTATCGGATTAATGCTGGTTTCTGGTGGTTAGGGTTGGAGTTAGAGTTAATCTCAATCCTAGGGATGGGTGGGCGAGTACTTACACGACAAATAAGGAGGGAATACTCCCTCAAGCGTTAGGCCATTCTTGGTTTTTGTTGCAATGATAATTCAGCTTTTACCAATTTTATATTATACTATGAAATAGAAATTAATTTAGATCCAGCTTGTATAATCTGAACTAAACTGGCTAAGATGTCCGGTATAGCTGGCTTAATATAGTAAACTACAATTTTGATCAATATTATTGGAAAAAAAAGTAGAGTTCAATAAATATAGACAACTACAAGGTAATATACTAGTTAATAGTTAATACAATAAATATGGAAGGATATCAAGAATATTTATGGTTAAAACGATTGGGGTTATGTAGGATACGGCTCAAACTGAACCAATTAAGTCATTCTATCTCATTTGCCGTTACAGCCTTCTCGTCAGTACGAACATCCCCAACACTAGAGGAGAACCCTGTAATTCAGCCATCTGATTTGACTATAGCTAACAAGAAAATCGACCATTTGAACGAGGTAAGTACATTTGCAATTTTGTTTTGTTTTTCGGAGTAAGTTTTCTCCATGTTTCAAAAAAGAAGAATGGTACACCTTCATTAACACCGTAGTACCATCATTAATAAAAACGCTCCATCATCGCCAAATAACCATATTACCATCATTGCCTGGCAAAAACCGTGGTACCATCATCACCAAATAACCACGGTAACTTCGGTGTCAAATAGCCACAGTTCCATCATTGCCAAATAACCACAATGTGATCATCGCCAGTAACTACAGTACCATCATTGGCTGGCAAAAAAACTGTGGTACCATCATTATCTGGCAATAACCGTGATACCATCATCGCCAAATAACCACGGTACAATAACCACGTGAGCATCATTGCCAATTAACCACAGTGCGATCATTGCCGTTAACCATGGTACCATCACTGTCAATAGCCATGGTACCATCGTCACCAATAACGACAGTAGCATCATTGCCAGTCTACTGTGCGGGAGGCTGTGGTTCAATAACTCGTTGGGCCAGCACTCGTGTATTAAAGTAATTGAGAAGAAGACGCTGCCTTTGATCTAACATCTGCATATGGCTAGACATTTGTGTCCTCCCGGATACGGACGTTACACCGTATGCTAAGTCTCTCGGTCTTCTATAAAGGAACGCAGACACGTTTATCGTAAAGGGTAGGATAGGGATTACGATGTGTTGCCTGTTTATTTTATTGAGAACATTCTTAAAATCTGATGAATGTGAGCTACCGCAGTAGACGATTAAAGACTTAACTGTCGACTCACTTTACACACTTGCATAGTGCATGTATTTTGAGCTTATCCGTGTAGAAAATAAGCTATGTAAACCTGATTTTTTGTTAATTAGCCACACACTTGATTGATTTCTTGTTTATGATAACCGCATCTTATCGGTTTCTGAATTCAGATATTGCGTGATAGTGAAGCAAACGCGATGAGGTTGACAGAGCAAAACAAAGTGTTGAAAGAGGAAGTAAGAAGGTGAGTAAAAGTGAATGCGTTCATTTTGTTTGCCTTCCCTCCTTTCCCACCCAAATTCTCTCGACACACACTTTGTTCTGTACTCGGAATCTATGTTATCCATCTCGATTTTTGTGCGTCTGTGTGTAATTACCGTGCCGAGGCCGTAGGCCGCTGGCACGGTCTTAGAATGCAGCGATATCGGCCGATGTTACATTTGTGCCTGTGAGCCGCAGCCCTAAAGTAACGTGGGCTCTGTCCATGTCGAGCGGTCAGCGATTGCTTAGCGACAAGATCCGAGAGCATGGAATAGACAGATTTAATAAAACTCTAAGTCTGGCACGGTAATAACAACGAAGTGGTTCTAGTTGATAAATACAATCTTATTTATACAGGTAACTAAACTAGGCGTGTCTAAGCGTTTCTATAGAAGTAGCATTACTCAGAAGTTTGTATCCCACATAGGAAACAGATGAGCAACTAAATAAACCAAATAAATATAATTATAGGAAATGCCATTGGAATGACTAGGCTACAAGATTATTAGGTGTGCGTTATATCAGAGCATTATCGTAACAAGAAACAATTCATGTAACTCAAAAAGTCAACGGATTGTATATATGTACCCACCTGACATAATGTTAACAGTCGTTTGTGCTTCTTGACCTCTAAGGTAGTGGCGGTATGTGGCCTTGCATATGTAAATCCCTGCATCAGATTGATTCGCTCTAGTCAAAACCAGGTTACCATTAGTCACGGAAGCCCTACCCGCCGGCAGCTGTCCTCCTGCTCGTCTCCAGGTGATAACTGGATTAAGATCCCCCCGAGCTGAACATCTAATTGTTTTTTTTTGTCCAACTGCTACTTTAACAACAGAGGGAGGCCTGTGGACAAACTGCGGTGGGTTTACAACAACTAACAGAGTGTGGGCTGTTCGTGTTCCTAAACGATTTGATGCACGGCAGATGTATTGGCCCGAGTCACTTTTCTGTATTCTATGTAGACTCAAACTGCCATTGTTAGTCGAACTTCTCCCTATTGGCAATTGACCTAAAACTTTGAACCACACAACCTTTGGTGAAGGATTTCCAGTT
>JAOBAY020120145.1:0-16387 GCA_025331085.2 Zoanthus sociatus | reverse complement strand
TCAAGGAGGTTTTAAAGAGAGTTTTAGACTGATTTTGCTGGATTTTGAGCTCGCTTCGAGCAACGAACGTCCTTCCTCGATAAACTTATTGCTAACTGTCGCAGCACTTCCCTTTCTTTCAGAAACTTCTAGTTTATTTAAGTAACTCTCTGTACAACAATGGAAATGAAATAAACTTGTTGTTGTTGTTGTTGTTGTTGTTGTTGTTGTTGTTGTGCTATCGGGTTTATTTCTTTTGGCGCTGTTGTATTTTTGATGATACCAACATGGCTCGACACTAACGGTAGCCAACTAGGCACAGACTAGTAAAAATACAGTTTTGGCTTGCAGATTTTCTATTTTCACTGGCCATTTTGGCCAGAAAATACAAGTTTCTGTCTTTATCAAAGAAGGCGTCTCAGAATTTCAACAAATGGCTAGTTAAATGAAATGCTTGGCTATTAGCACCAAAGTTGACTCTATCTGATTAGACTAGTATGTTTAAAAGTTAGTGTCGAGCCCTGGTCCAATCTGCGCATGTCTGATGTCAGCCAGTCTCTTGCACAAAAGTAAGCGAACGACTTGATACTTCCGTCACGGTGAAACGTTTTCCACGCCTCCTCATGCTGTGCGACTCGACGATAATATCGTGACGACGATCGTCGTATTCAAGTATTGCTAGAATGGCTTTCATTTGCTCCTCTGAGTGGAAGTCGATCATGTAATAAAAGAACGCATCTCGAAGGAATTTTAACCTCAACTGCGTTTGAAGTTCCAGTTGACTTCGATTTCTCATTGTTGAGCTATCTACAGAAACATCTTGGTTGTAAAACCTTTGTTCAGAAGTTAACTGGTTGTTTACCTTAAAATCTTTAAGCTTTTGCTCTGTTACTTTTAGTTTTTGTCGTGTTTCTACCAGTTCGTGCATCGACGAACAACAAGGAACTATCTCGTATCCATCTTCTGTAGTCGTTTTGTCACTTTCTCTTTTTTCTTGTATTTCTTTAAGTTCTTTAATTTCTTTCATTAGTTCTTCAACCTCTCTTTGATGGCTCTCTTTTAAGTCGTTTATAGTCCTGTCCGAGTCTGTTTGAAGTTTTTTTGTTTGCTTTTGTTCTTTATGTAATTCCTTTCGAGTTTTTTCCAAATCAGATCTAAGCTCTATGATTCGCTTGTCTCGATCTTGAAGAAGACGCCTGGTGTCTGTTAGTGCTCTTTCCAGTTCACAAATGGTTGCCCGGAGGAGAGAGTTCGACGTCACTGATAGTGTATCAGCAGAAACATCGATGTCTTCAAAAGCAAACGGATCTATATCTTCATTAGCCTTGTCTCTAGTTTCGTGTGTTTCGGAGACTAGTTGAGCTATTTGTTTTTCAATTTCATCGTCAATTTTGGCGTCATCCATTAGCTTTCAACAGATCGGCTTAAAGTATGTATATCTGTTTAGAATTTCTTTTAAAGAAAGGTATGATTACCGTTATCTAATTGTGAACCAAAACGGAAGAACAATGGTATTTGGCTAATGATACACATGGTTGAAGGAAAAAATCAACAGGTGGAACCGGAAGTAAGTAGCACCTGGCACAGGTTACGATATGTCCCGTTTTGGGTTTTACTTTGTTTCTTTTCTCGACAGAAAATTAATACATCGGGCGTTATGGTCTACAAAGTTGTACATTGTAATTTGTTCTGGGAATAACTCGTGCAAATAGAAGCAAGTCCTGATAAGAGTTATAACAAAAAATATTTAAAACTTGAAAAAGCGTCGAGAGTACCAAAATAAGTGTATTCACTGTTTTCTATCGAAAAGAAGGAAAACAAAATGAGAAAAAAGTTATGCGATGACTTTATTGATTATCATAGAGATGTTCAAGGAATGATTTCACTCTAACAAATTACAACGATCTTCGCGACATTTTTTTCTAAACATGCGCATTAGCGGCTGACTCGTCGCTAGTCGCTTCTATAGAGGCCGTGCGCAAAGGATCCGCGTTTGTTTCCGCCCGTGATCCTTTGCGCATTGCCTCTAAAGAAGACTGGGGACGAGTCAGCTTTAGCGGTACATTTAAACACTTTTCAAATGAGAACATCTTTAAAAATTAATCATTTTTTCTCAACAAATACCGTAAATGGAAATAGAACTTAATTAAATAATTTGAAAATCTAATTGGATCGTTGGTGATTTTCAAAATGACATCAATCTCATCGATCATTCACCTACAAGAAAAAAAAGAATCTTTAACTGCTCTTCTACTGAACATCTGTGGATGTGTTTTAGGAAAGTCACAAAATTGTCATACTCTCCATGCAACTTGGACTCGTACTTGTTGAGGCAGATTAACAAACACAACCTGATGTGAAAATACAACGTCAGGGCCGGATCCAGAATTATGAAAAGGGGGGGGGGCGTAGCTCTGTAAGGAAAATTGCGTAAAGTGCACAAAGCCCTAGCGGACTGTAAATAAAAGAATAAACTATTGTTTGAACGTACGCAGAGATAAGCCTAATAAATATAAACTATATGAGACTGGAGGAGAGTAGAATTCAAGTGACGAAAATTAATTGGTCTGCCAAAAATAGGGGGGGGCGTACACCCCTTACGCCCCACCCTTGGATCCGGCCCTGATGTAAAAGTATTTATTGTTGACTCTCTAATTCACTACTGTTGGCAACTCTACTCGACCACGTGATCATATGCACAGGGAGCCCATTCCTTCCCAACATTGCTACTCTTAATCTCCCATTTCACACTGATAATGAACTTATAATTAATGTAGCCTTATAGCCATATGGTATTTGTATGATTCGGGTAAGGCAATTTCTCAATTAATGCAAAATTTTAATTGCAGAAAAACTCGAACCTTTGCATTGGGCACACTTGTGTATGCATAATGACTATTTTACAATTTTTAAAATGCATAATTATTCAATTCTTTCTTCAAAGGAACTTTTGGTTTATGTACTAGAAGTCAGACTATGGATGTATAATCAGATAATTTTATATTTTTCGTCTGTTTACTTTTCATTTTGTTTGACGTTTGGAAGCTAGTAATTGTTAATGACCAGTTCTTGGACTGTCATGCTAAAGATAGAATTCAAGTTTTTGCCAAGCCCTGATAATATTAAATTATTAATTTACAGCAATAATTACCTCCTTCATAGCTTGTCTTCTCAGCAATGTTCCCTCTGCTCCTTCCTGTGCAATCTGTGCTTTGCTTCCCAGTGGGTCAAATAAAACCAATGCAGCCACAAACACACCTAACAAAACCAACCACTGAAGGATAACTGTTACTTTCACTATAAGTGCAACCTCAAACTCGCATTTTGAACTACCACTAAATGCCCAGTATGTGCCAAGGATAGAAAATGCCAGCTCTGGAACATACAAAAATAGCTGCATATAGATATATAGTGGTAGGCGTTTCCTTGGTCTGGTGTTCATCACAGAGCCCCTCATACTAATGCCAACAATTATACACTCATTACAAATTATGAGACAATAAACAACCAGGACACCAATGAAGAAAGCTTGAAGTTCTTTTGATGCCTCACATTGCTTGATTTCTTCATGTTTTACTGCAAAGATTATTGCCAAGACAATCAACCTGTGGAGAAACACTCAATCAAATTACTGATAATTGACATCAAGGCAGATGGCAGTATGATAATATTAAATATTAATTTATGTTTTTAATACACAGTCACTTCTTATTTAATATTAAAAATTTTATCATAATTTATGGTCCCAAGTTAAACTGCTAGTTTTGTTTCCCAGAGACTCCTAATGTTTCCCCAAGTTGAAATGGATTGAGGGAAACATGGTAGAGGGCATGTGTCGAGGAGAGATGATGGGCATGTTTTCAGAAAAACATCAGAGTTTAAAGTGAAGGGCAAGAGGAACCAAGGACGACCAAAAAAAATGTGGAAGATGAAAGTGGAGAAGGAGAGTAAGAGTGTTGGTTTCAAGAAAAAGGATGCCATGAATCCAGCAAGATGGAGTGTGGGGATTGGAGAGATTGCTCCCAAAGTAGGATAAATCCAGCCACCACCAATTATGGGGATAAACCCGGATTAAAATTAGATTGATTTGAGTTCCCATTAAACAATTACTGTATATAGGAAAAAAACAAACAAAGATAACAGTGGGCAACAACAGGTGTATTGTATTTCGGTCAGGATACATTTGAATATGATAAGTGGCAAGAATCAATGGTTATAATCACAGTGCTTAATGTTAATGTTTTGTTGTCAGTGAGTGAAAGTTTAGGTATATTATATAGCTGTATAGCAACACTTAATGCACTGGTTGATAATAAATTAGAAGCATTTACTTGAGACAGGAGCTATGATACTGTATGAAGCATACATTACATGACAAGTCCAAGAGAAAAGTTTTAAATGGCAACACTATAATATTTGTCAAGGTATATATAACAATACTTAATGCACTGGTTGATAATAAATTAGAAGCGTTTTACTTGAGACAGGAGCTATGATGCTGTTGAAGCATACATTACATGACAAGTCCAAGAGAAAAGTTTTAAATGGCAACACTATAATATTTGTCCAGGTATATAATTATAACTACAATACTTAATGTACTGGTTGATAATACATTAGAAGCATTTTACTTGATACAGGAACTATGACACTGTTTGAAACATACAGTATTAATTTTACATTACATGATAAGTCCAAGATAAAAGTTTTAAATGGTAACCCTATACTGTAATATTTGTCTCCAGTTTTACAAAACACATTACAAGTACAATATAGAACCGTAAAGTGTGAATGACAGCACAAAAAATTAAAATTTGTGAGCTTATGAGATTTGTTGAGATCATCAAAGAGATCAAGACTAAAATAAGCAGTATGTTGTTGCTACTTGTTGACAAGATATTATAACAGTTATGCTCTAATAACAAATCCTTCTAAAATGTTTTTATTTGGTTCTAAAGTTGGGAACTTAGCCAATTTAAAATGGATTATATGGGATCACCAGAGGATAACCATGGCAACTTGATCCCTTCATTGATCACTGGCAAAATGCTACATTTTGAAATGGAATTATATTTTTCATACTGTTCTTTTTGAATATTACAACTGAATTTAAGTGATTTCACAGATCAAATTTATTGATGTCATTATAACCTCACAAAAACTTTTAAAAAACTGGTACAGGTTAAAAGACGAGCTTTTTATATATAACTAACCAAATGTCAGTTAACCTTTAGTTAACATTTTTTTATTTTCTAAGCCAATATGGGTCAGTTGTAAAGTCTGTGTACCTGACTATGGTAAAAACAATTTAATATTAAAATATAAGCATTATACAACAACAACCACAATACTTCATTTGCACACACAGTTCAAAATAAAACGTTACTGACATTAATTTTATAAGCTGGTACCAAAACATAGTGTGCAGGCCAACCTTAGGGGCTGATTGAAACAGGTGGCCTTAGCTTTATAAGTTAAAATTAGACTGCTAGAAAAAAAAGATAAAATGAGAAGTACACAAGGCAATTACTAGAAATACTGTGAAGATACAAATTCTAAATTTATTAATGAAATATACTTGAACTAATAAAGTAATAAAAGAAAAATAAATCAATAGGCTGAAAGAAACTGCTGTTTTAGCTTAATTTTAAGAGAAGATTTTGGTAGGTGTTTAAGTGATTCATTTATTGAGTTCCAAAGTTTAGGGCTGCAAAATCTTACATTAAAAAGACCATAAATTGTGTGAATTGATGGTATTGGTAGAGTATAAGTTGTTTTGGAGGCAAGTAATGTATTAAAGTGATGTTAATTACTGACAAGGACAAAGAATGCATTAAATTGATCTGGGAGAATAACCCATTATGAAACTGATGCAACAATAATGCAGTGAAAAGGCTAGTTAACAATACTGTATCTAGTAATTTCAGTACCCTAGGTACTCATAATTAATATTTATCAAAATGCTCGTCAATGTCATTACTGTTTGACATTAATGACATTGACAAGCATTTTGATAAATCGTTATGATCTGAAGAGGGCAGGACTGCCGAAACGTTATCAAGAACACAAACAGACACTGAATATAGACAAGGGTAAGTGGAAAGAAGAAATTAAAGATGTTTATTACCACGGACACAATAGCCCAACTAAGAAGACTTGCAAATTGCTATAAAATTTAACAAATGACATCTCTGACTATACACTGTATATACAGGGGGGGTTAGGAGGGTTCTTGGCACAATTCACGATTTTCTCAAAATGAGACGAACGTTTCATGAATTTTAATTTCCGCACTTCACGAATTAACGGCCCACGACCACAATCTGAGTCTCGAATCATAGATTTTTATTTTCTCTTATTACGAGTCACAAATAATAAAAAAAGAGGATTCATGGCTTCACGAAGAAACCCCTTACCCCCCTGTATATACACCCCATAGCTTATACACAGCCAGCTAGTTGCTTATGAGTTATGGGGCTGGCAGTGTTTATCTCCAGTTCTTGATATATTAAGGAATTGAAAGTCTTTGAACCCCTCATTCTTTGACGGGAGTTACCAATCCAAACAACTTAGCTCACTGCAAACACACGTATCAGAAGAATAAATATTGAACCACGTTGTTTGTGAGAGAAGCGCTTCCGTTAATGGTAGTACTGAACAACTAAAATGGAGGCAGAAATTGGCAGAAAGACAGTTTAGTTTATTACTTTGTAATTGTAACAGTAAGTCGCCCTGAGAATAGTATTTTAGCTGTAAAATTTCAGTATTGGGGTGTACTATTGCTTAATCATAAAAACTAGCTCGTATTAGTCAGTATATCCAAAGTTTCAAATTATGAAAACATATATTTAAGCCACGCTGTTTGTTCAAAGTTTAAAAAAACAGGCCGGCCGGGTGGCTTAATTATTTTCAGTTTTGATGGGCTGCAATCACCTCTGAATAAGTGATCAAAGAGTAGTTACTTGTTACCAGTGCTAGATGAAGATTAAGAAGTCACGTACAGTTTGCAAAGCATTTTTGCTCTCAACAAAAAACAGTAAAACTTACCAAATTGCTCTAGCAATAACAGCTCCAGCCGCTGGAAACACAAAATCGTCGCTTCCTACTCTCCATCGACGACCGAATGCAACAAGAGCAGGCATTTTTCCAGACTAACGAAATTTGCACAGTTTACAGGTGAGAGGAAATGAATGCGTTCTGAGACAACTTAACAGATATTTGTATCACGTCCAATAGTTAATTAAAGTTTAACTTCCCGTTTGTAGGTGTTACAGGTCAAGTGACCGCAGAACCCCAGTCTCATACTCTTGCATTTCAATTCTAATTCAGTGGAAATTAGCTTGGAAAAAACATGACTATCAAAAATTGCCCTTTTAAAATTCATCAGAGCACAATTTTTTCCATATTTTTTTGTTTAGTACTGTATATAAAGTTAAAATGTAAATAAAAAGTTGCGACGCCATGTTGTCCGTGCTACAGGTTAGAGACTGAGTTCGAAATCACATGCTCGTCGTTGCGCATGCGTACAAATTAAAGTAAATTAAGAAATGACAATATTTTTTTTACGGTGAAGTAGTCTCAATTTTTAAATCTATTTTTTTAAAGATATAGAGTTTCTTTATGATAAATTTCATAAGATAGGGCAAGCTGAGGTAGTTCTTTCTTATAAGTCTTTAAATAACAGGCAAAATTAGATTTAATTTTTGTTGCTTCGATATAATAACGAAGCCCCTGGGCAAGGTATTCAGCGAAATGGCTTCCAATTCTCCAGGTAGGTAGAATTATGATGTCAACACTCAATTTAAAAAGAAATGAAAGTATCATTATCGTTTTCTCTGTGGAATACCGTTAAAATGTCTTCTTTGAATTTTTATTCATCCAATAACAAGTTTATAGCCGTTTGTAACGACATAATATGATAATTATTCGTGTTAGGTAATAACGTCAACTATAACATTTGTTCCATTTAAATATTAAGATTTACTCTACTAGATTTAAAAAATGTTTTTTGTGCTATTTGCAGGCACTAAAACTGCCAGAGATCAG
Organism: Zoanthus sociatus; assembly: GCA_025331085.2. Lineage (NCBI taxonomy): Eukaryota > Metazoa > Cnidaria > Anthozoa > Zoantharia > Zoanthidae > Zoanthus > Zoanthus sociatus. The sequence goes on along the minus strand of JAOBAY020120145.1, from coordinate 8,362 downwards.
CTAAGGCTTGATTTCCGAGGAACAAGTCTTGAAAGAAGGAGGTTAAACCCAGTTTCAACGCTAACACCTATTATAACTCAACAGCCAGCGATGAGAGTCTCTCTATACTCTGCTAATATGTAAGTCTTTTCATTACTAACAGAAAAAGAAACAGTAAAATTTCTGTATTGGAGGATGCTATTGTTGAATCACGCGAAAGAACCCTTACTGTAATGACAGTAAACCCTGCAGTAACTTCCTAAGTAATATAACTGAATGCAATGAAATTTCGTGATTGAATATAGTAATACTGTATTGAGTTGAATCTAGGTGGACGTGGTTTGCACATTTGGTAAGATCTCTGCTTTCAAACCACAAGGTCCCCAGTTCAATCTCAGCAGTTTGCCAAGATTCGAATATTTGTGTGACCTTCTTTTCCGCCTAAGCCAACTCAGCTTTCCATTCTTCTGGGGTAGGTAAATGAGTACCAGCGCCTGCTGGGAGCTAACCTGCAATGGATTAGTGTCCCATCCAGGGGGAGTCATAGACTCTCATCTGCTTAACAATACAGAAACCAAAAATAAGTACCGGCTCCATGGGCCACTAGGCTCATAAAGAATTTAGCTTCAGTTGAATCACGTAAAAATTGGCCTACATCAAAACCCAAAGGGAACAAACGCTGCTTTGTAATAAATGTAATAAATGGTATCACAAACAATGCTCAGGTCTGAGAAATCTCCAAGGGTACAGAACTTTATATATCCAAGATGTGTGACAGAGAGAGAGAGAGAGAGGGAGGGTGATGATCGCTGTGGAGACAGTGATAGTCTTGGATTGGTAACAATTGGAGGGATGTTGGAGGAAGTAGAACAGTTTTGCTACTTGGGAGATGTGCTGAAGTGTAAAGCAGGAATGGAGAGAGCAGTGCAAGCAAGAGTAACAGCTGCAAGGATAACATGGCAGGAAATAGCCTGTGAACAGCAGCATAGGACTGAGTACTAGAGGAAGGATACTGTACAGTATGGCGTGTGGGAAAGGTTGCATTTCTCATGGAAACAAAAGACGTTAACGATAATTGCAACTTCTGAAGCATTAGCATTTGTACAATGTGTCCACCTCTCAAGAATAAGGCCTCGCCTCTCTTGATGCATCACAAGTGGCATTCTTATCTGCCTCGCAAGGGTCACATGAAAAATTGCCTCTCGCCTTGCAAAATGTGTAACCATTCCCACGAACCATACTGTATGTACAGCTTATGTGACATTTGCTCTACTGCATGGGATAGAAACATGGGTGTGAGTGAGTGTGTGATGGAGGATATGAACTTGTTGGGAGTGGAGTAGCATGTGGTGCAGGATTGACGGATGTGGAGGGTAGTGAGTGTGTGATGGAGGATATGAACTTGTTGGGAGTGGAGTAGCATGTGGTGCAGGATTGACCGATGTGGAGGGCAGTCATTTCCCATTCAACCCCATCCTATAGATGATCTTAACGATGCAAACCATTAAAGTGCTACATGTTTTGAATCAAAGTACTGTATATACCGGTGTATAAGCCGAGAATTTGGCCTTAATTTTTGGCCCTGAAACCGGGGGGGTCGGCTTATACAACGAGCACCAACTTTTGAGAAATGGAAATAAGGAAAACAACCGATTTTTGTTAGCTGTATGTGGCATGAATCAAATACCGGTACTTTGCAAATAATTTTCAACAATGGCAAGATACCGACAACATACACTGTTCATGAAATCTACATGACACGTAAAAATACTAAAATGCACAATGACTATTCTGGCCCAACCAGGCTATTTTCCCCACCCTTCTGCATTGCACCTGCTTTGTATAATTTTTTTTTTAAATGATATTTTTCTTTAAATTAATTTAATGCACGAACGTCAATTTCATGAGAAATAATTTGAAGTTTCAAGTTTAGCTTTTTATGCTGATACAAAAAAAATTTTTTTGGGTGTCAATTTAAATACTTCCAAAAGGGGGTCGGCTTATACAAAGGGTAATACCTAAAACCCACTTTTGGGGACTTGAAAACAGGGGTCGGCTTATACAAAGAATCGGCTTATACACCGGTATATACGGTAGTTTGAAATTTTATATACGTCATGTTGACTTTTTGTTTTATTACATTTTAGTAACAGCTGCTTCCGGGAAATCTGCATCATTTAGTTGGCCGAATAACCTGAACCAGAAAACTAGACGTACGAATATCGACCTTGCATGAGATTAAGAAGCGTCGGCATATACTCTTTTTATATAAGAATCTTTTTTTTCGGACCGAGGTTGGATATTCATATTTTTTGACCAATGTTAGGCTGAAAATATTCTTATGAACATTCATAGTTTCGGGATTATCGGTGACATGGAATTGCCGTTTTTAAAATAACTGTCGTATCGAAGAGCTTCAAAGGTAATAGATCTGTATGATGGTTTTGCCATTTGGCATTGGGATTAGAGTGCAATTGCAGTTCGTGTACTCAGTATGTTTGTTTCAAACAAGCAAAACTGAGGCTAACACTGCAAAATCTGAATCCGTTGTCACTGAAGTTAGCGGCATCTGCAGTGCGAAAATGGTCTATTGAGCGAGGTTTAAACTGAATAACCACGGTGTTTACAAAAAGAGGAAGCAGAAGAGCTTATACAGAAGCAGTAGCATCTGAAATTGAGTTTACAGATAACCGGCAATACAAGAGCGATACAAAGCAGTCCATGAAAAAAAAAGTTTAAACAGCTCAATAGTGAGCTTAAGCTAAGCATCACGTTTATTTGTACGGCAAACGTCAAGACAAATCACGTGACCAGCTTTTCCCCGCGTTTGCCGTTATACGTTTGTCGTTTTGACGTGAAGATTGGTGTTTTGGCGTCATACGTCGTAAACGTCAGGTCAGTATTTTTCTTTATTTTTCATCTAGCTCTGTGGAACAAAGCTCTAAATTTTGAAAATATATTTTGTTTTACTTCCTTCTTTAATGAATAAAGTAAAATTTTTTAAATGACTTTTACTAAACTTTGCATAAATGGTGCTGGAGTTATGATTTGCGAGCTTCATCCGAATTGTGCACATTAAAATGTTTTTGGTAGTTGTTTTTTCTTTCTTCCAATTGTGGTATTAATAGACTTGTTTCAATGGAAAGTTGTTCTTTTTATTTCTGAATTAAAATTTATTGAGATAAACATAACTTTACAGAACGGGCGTACCAAGGCTTGTAGCAACACAAATAATATACACGCTTTTTTTTTATAAGAACAACTTTATAAGAACAATGAGGCTCAAATTGGCCAAAAATTAAGAACAATTTAAGAACAAGCTCAGGCTCAGAATGAAAAAAAGTGAAAATGTTGAAACTTTACTGAATCTTGTAGTTTACGTTCGCAATGTGTATAGTAAAACACAGAGGCAACGTTTGCCACTTATTATCATTATATCTATTACATGTATTGTCCCAAATGATAAACGTATTCATCTAATATCAAAAGTTCCTCGTACGAGCAAGAAAAAGAATAAGTAACAATATTCGACAATCATAATACACAAGATAGTCAGTCTTAAATAAGAACAAATTAAGAACAAATGGAGGCTGAAATCGCCAAAAAATTAAGAACAATGAGGCTCAGCAAAATTTACTGGTTCTTATAAAAAAGAAAGCGTGTAGCCGATTTAGGCACTGCCTAAAAGCGGAGCTCCCAAAGAGAGTAATAGCCCCAGTAGTTTCGGTGCATGGTAGAAGCCCTAAAAGTAAGATTGTTTTCAATTTCTTTAATTTATTTTTAGCACTTCAAATGACAGTTTAGGATATTGAACGAATGAAACTGCAAACAGCATAATTTAAACATTGTCAATTCCCACTGACAATGTTTAAATTATGCTGTTTGTAATTTCATTCGTTCAATAACAACAAGTCAAAGTTTTATCTGGGTCCAACTGGGAGTGTTCCTTATGGTCTGATCTTAAAATCTTGGCTTGCTGAACGAAAGTAATTATAGTTACAAACTGGACGTCCAGGAAAAAACTGGACGAAAAAGACGGGAAAACAAAGAAATGACGTCAGCGATATCTTCACTAGTGAGGATATGGAAAATGTTACTATGAAATCTACGAGTGGCGTATTTTACAGTAAAACACTCGTATCTATATGATAAAGGTTTCTATGAAATAATTTGGATAGTGCGTGCGTTTTGATTGGTCTACGAGTGTTTTCATAGCGCTATAAAGCACGAAAATGACGCCTGAGCAATATTGTTGGCTCTGCGTTCAAGTTATGAGAAGTTACAGTTTCGTGAGAAAAATTTAAGTATACACACGCGCTTCGTATATAGTCTTTCTCTTTGTTAAATCAGAAACTCATAATTTTATAAAAGAAATAAAACATGTTCTCCGTGCCTTCATAGCCGCGGCTGCAAACCTCGGCAAAGTTTGTGAGAATTCTCGAGCAGGTGACTGCGTCACTGTTTTTCACTGATCTACTCTCGAATTCTCCCAAACATTCATCTCGGTTTTCACCAAATTATGAAGGTACGGAGAACATGTTTTATTTCTTAAATGAAAAACTTTAAAACAACAAACCAACCGCACTGAACTCCACGCTTTGGCCAGAAGCTAAACTGAGCATGCGCACAACCGCTTCAATCGTGTAACTAACATGAAAGTACCAAGAGCAACCGCCGACAGCTACATGTTTTGTCATGATGGAATTATCAGCACGGTACAGCTTTCTTGCTACAAGCAAAGAGCTACATGTGCGAGTTCACAGAATTGCTTTAAGGTTGAGCCTCACTGGTTGTGCGCATGCGTGTCGGTTCTGGCCAGAGAAGTTGAATATGGGTGGTTTGAAATGCCAAAAATTATCAAATTTTACTTTTTGATAGAAAACGCTTGTACTTAAAAGCAGCTTTCAAAACAAAAAAATATATTTTTTTAAATGCTAATTTAGTTCTTGAGAAATGTCAAGTGAAACTGTTATATAAATAAGACGGTGGTGTCATTTCAAATGCGTTTTTCTCGAGGATATAAAAAGTTACAACTCAATCAGTTTTTTACCTATCGTCACAAAATTTGGCACCATGATAGTTTATATCATGTACTCCAAAACGGTGTCAGAATATTGGAAAATTCGATATGATATTCTATTTATAAAGTCAACTCTAAGCATTTACGTTTTCGAAATGTAAAGTTTGTTCCGTCAGCTCTAAAAACTGCACGCTATCAAAATCCCTGACACCCTTTTGGAATTTATTGGATTTAAGTTAAACTAATTTTTAACAACAAAAAAATATTCCAGAAATTTAACATGTCGGTTAGTTGGGACTCCGCAAAGAAAACTTTTCAGTCTAAATTAACGAGGTCGTCTTCGCTCACTTACAAAAACAATTTTGAAAAAACAATTTATATCATTATTAAGAGAATTTTATAACCTTTCCAACGGTGTATAGGTTGAAGGGTGTGTGACGTAAAACAAAGAAGATGCAAGTTATAATGAACTGAAAACACTACTTAAAGTGTACCGTAAGCTTAATAGGTTTGTAAAAGCATGTTTTTATTCTTCTTTGGCTTTGCTTGCCACTTTTCAGTCTAAAATGCCACCTAAAAAACATAGAGTATTATTTTCTTACTATGTAAACTTCATTTGAATGTCATTTTCATCAGTAAAATAAACGCAAGAGCCTCAGCAAACAAGTCTCTATATCTACCAAAGGCTAGAACAAACTATGGAAAATGAAACATACGATTTTAGGGAACTAAAATTTGGAATACTATTGATGATTCTATCAAGAAATTATCTCTCTCCAAATTCAGAAAAAGCTATGAAATGAAATGATTTCTAAATATTAACTTTTACTTTGTTTTGTCTATAAATATAAACTGGATAATAAGACTTGATAATGCTCTATTTTGTGTGGTACGTGCATGTAGCTTTTGTTTCATATTAGAAGGTTTATTTGTTGTTCATAATGTTCAGAGTTTGTAAATATTAAAACGTGTTTCTATTTTATTATTTCTCTATTAAAATATACTGTATGCATACGCAAATCCCGACCCAAAAACAAGATTTATAGAAAAATGTTCAATGTAAAGCAACTTTCAAGCATTTTTAGTTATTTTTGGAAGTTGGTACCCGTAAATCTGTAATTTAAAAACACTGTGTAAATTTAGATATTAATATGTGGGTACAATGAAGCTCTTCTTCTTCTTCTTAAAATGTATCAAATAACTTCATATTTCTGCACTCTTTTTTTATAACAATATACTTTATAAAAATATTGAGGCTGAAATTGGCCAATGAATATTTTAAGAATATTAAATGCTAAGGCTCAAATTTTGTTAAGAATACAATTTGCATGTTTGAAAAAAAAACATTACTGATTACAAGCCTGGACAAGCAAATGGAGGCAGGATACTAATTGAGTTATTTAGCAAGAACAGAGTCAAATTAAGACATGAATCAGCTAGAATCATCCAGAATCCTTTGCGAGATTTTTTATAGTTACTGTAAAAGTTGTCTACTTCTAATTTTTAAGAAGTTTATGATGTTCCTTAATGAGCTGTTTAAACTTTTTTCTTTTTGACTTCCTGTGTATCGCTCTTGTATTGTAATCTGCAAGCTCAATTTCAGATGCTACTGCTTCATTAAACTCTTCTGCTTCCTCTTTTTCTAGGCACCGTGGTTATTCAATTTTAAACCTCCCTCAATAGATCATTTTCGCATTGCCCTCTCAAAACTCCTGGCTACACCCCTGTCTATTGTTTCAATGCTTCAAAACTCAGCTTCTTTTATTTAGTTTTAAACTGAACCCTAAAATTGACTTTTTACTTTTGAACATTTAGGCATAGTAGAACAACAATATGAAGTTTTTTAACCTGTTAGCTGAACAGTTCAAAAAAATTTGAGGTTTTGTAACAAATTGACAAGACTTGATTGACGGCTCAATATAAGCAGTAAGCATTTTTTATGACCAAATTTAAGATACTAGAATGACGAAAAAAAAGGAAAAACATGATGTACAGCTTTTGGTTGTTTAGTTAAATGAAAAAAATTCTCAAGATATAGATCGACCAAAAGTATCAAGATTACAAAGCACACTGCTATATTTAAGCTGTGAATATCATAACAGATACCTATATGTTGTACCTTACTTCTGACAATCTCAATAGCAACCACTGTATCAAACCTTTTTGAGAGACTTTGTTTCTACATTTTAATTTCTCAATGTAATTTGACTTAAATTTGAAAAAAAAATCACAGAAAAAGTCTACTATTTACCAATAGATTCAATTGAAACAAAAATAGGTTAGTTTTAGCATTCAGTTCTCCTTTAATAACTACTGCAGTAGCCACCTGCAGTTCTGAAATGCCTAGATTTTTTTTCCTGTTAGGCAAGCGAGGGTTGCAAAATGTCATCCCTTGTGACTGTCCAAGACAGTTATCAATACCCAACTTCTCCTTACATAACACATAAAAAAGAAGACATTTTGCAATGAGAAATTGAGAATTAATCAAACAAGCTACTGAATATTAAAAGTAAAATTCTCTCAAACTTATTCCATGAAAAGTATAGATTGGGAAAATTTAATAATACAACTGAAAAGAAGTCCCTGAAGATGGATATTCCAAGACCATGTTTTGCACCAAATAAAATTATTCATTTGCCCATTTGGTCACTATAATTTTTTCCATTTAAAAATGCATCAGTTTTGGAATTATACTTGTTGCACTTTGAATATTTTTTTAAAAATATTAATAGTGCTAAATAAATATAATTTTATGCATCATAGACGAGGAAAAGAGCCAGCATAATCAAACCAGGCTGATGTTGGTCAGGTCTCATAACAAACTAAAAAAATTCAGCCTTTCACAGCCTTGAACATTTTGTTCTCAAGTTTATTTCCTACATTTAGGTTGCTTGTGGGGGAAACGGAATCGTTTTCTATTTAATATTACATTTCAAGGCAACAATTTACAAAATTTAATAGCCTACACATTTTATGTGTAGAAAGATGATAACATACTTTACTTGTAAATAATTAAACAATATATTCTGTTGTCTTTGATTGTACTAAATTATTACTACTTTTATGTATTATTATTATTATTGTTGTTGTTGTTTTTACTGTAATAGTGTTCCAGTTTAAATATATACTATATATAGAGCTTTGACAATATTTTGTAAGAAAAAAATCATGTTAACCCTTTCAGTCCCAGATGTAGTATTAAATTCTCACAACCTGTGTCAGAGATTCCAACTCTCCCAATTTGATCAGGAGTCTCCCGGTTTGATATCTTGCCTCCCACTCTCCTGATTTTTACCAAATTCTCCCGATTTATTATAAAATTCTGAAAACTAGGGAAAAATTGCTAATCTTTAGAATTTTTGG
>JAOBAY020120064.1:0-16388 GCA_025331085.2 Zoanthus sociatus | reverse complement strand
CAAACACTTAATGACAACTCCCCAAAGGGGCTTTTCAGTGTCAAATTAAAAATTCCCCTTCTTCTCCCAATTAAGGAGCCCAACTGGTAGAAGGCAAACCAGTTGGCTATTTACAAGCGTGGTGAATTTGTCCCTGGGATCAATACAATGAGGATAAATCCATTCAGTAGTCCGAGTCGGAGATCTGAACCGAGTCTTCCGCATTCAAACCCCAACTCGCTGACCACCGAGCCACGCGGCCTCCAAGAAAAGCAGATGGAAACTTGGGATAACACTCTCACTTTTTGAAAGGAATCTTGAACGACTTGTGTGTGGAGGATGTTAGTTTTGGTCTGAATTGTAGTTCTACTTGTGCGCAGTATCCATGAGTCGTCTCATTGAGACTTGGTTCTTTTTTATACGTTTTACAACGTAAAAAGTTTTAGAACTTTTATCAAAGGGACTAAATCTCTTAAAAATGCCAAATGTGTCTTGCCCTCAACTGAATTCCAAAACTAATGTTCTAGGCCGTATAACGTTTGTTCTGTCTCCTGTCATTTGCTGCTACGAATGGCGTGGATGGAAAAGGATTGAACCTTGGAAACGTTGGGCAAAACTTTGAAGTTTTGATGTTATCTTAACTACAAATACCAATAAACTTATGGGTTGGTCGTTTTTAAGACATATCTTTAGACATTCACCTCATAGTTTCAGGAAAATTTTATGCATGAGTAAAACCACTAACGGTTATAATCGGCACTGATCGTTTTGACATAGCCCCTTTAAAGATGGCCTACAACTTCGAGTACAGGGAAATCTTCTGAAGATAACGGCATATTAAGAACAGTGAAAGCGAATTGCTTTTGAGCTAAAAACTTTGTTTATTATTTAGTATACACCAGTTTCATAAATGGCAACCATTTTAGTATAAATTCTTTTGTCTTCATTCAAATTAGTCTCAATATAGCTTCGTCTTCGAGCAGCAAATTCATAAGAATATTTTACCGCAGACGAGTCTAGTGAGGCTAATATGAAAGAGACCAAAGAATTCTCAAATGGTCGCCATTTATGAAATAGGTCCATAGATAGCAACTACGTGCTAGTAGCATGGCTCGACTAAGGCCACTTAAAGGACACCTTAACAAATTATCCTAAAAGTGGTGAGCTTCTGTAACTGTGATTTTAATATTGGTACTACGTTAAAGTGAAACTGCGAACAAAAGTTGACATCCTTGCACAGACTGTTCAACTTTCCCAATTTGGTCTGGATTATCCCGATTTTGTTTGAAAATCCCGAATCCCGACCAATATGCTATCGAGCGCTTTTAAAAGACAGTATCTCTTAGAATCTTTTGTCCCGATTTAGGAGGTTGGACAGTCTGCTTCCACGGCGTTACACACACAAAAGAAGTCACTACTTCTCCCACAATCCGTTGGTACTTGGCTGTTAAGAAAGAGCATGGCAGTTAAGAGAACTTTCAAATTTAACTACGGACCAAATCCAATACACAAATAACAAAAAAAGTGAAAAACTAGAATTGTCAAAGGTAAGGTAAAGTTCTGCGAGCTAGGTCTTTTCTTTTTTACATTCGCTTTCGCTTTTGCGAAATTCCTCACTGCACCCCTGTCTACAAAAGCATGCAGTCAATCGTGCATTTATTGTCTCACACCTAACTATAGGTTGGTTACCGCTGACCAATGTACCAGGTATTCACAAAATCATACATAGCTAACCTACCTCCCCCAGGGTTCTTTCCTAAGCCAACTAGAAAGCTAGTCCAAAAATCGAAATTCGGTCGTGCCCATCCCAACTCGGCCAGATTGACCACAGGAAGCCCGTCACGATTAGTGTTGCTGTTCAGCTCGATAAAAATTATAAGCACTCAATGATTTTTAAAAACGTCAGTTAAACGGTGTTTTACGTCGAGACTATGTAACTGACTTTTTAAAACATTTTAAGCTTTTCCCATCTTTAAATGTTTTGCATGCGGCTCGTGTTTTCTACATTTATCGAGTGTTCTCAAATGTACGTTGGGAGTGTATTATTACTGACAGTGTAATACACGGTTTCGGCTTTATTTCTTTATGATATAGATTTTACACGCCGCGCCGCGATTAGAAACAACAAAGCACACAGACTTCTCGACAGTTTTCGCTTCTTTTTGTTTATTTGATAAATATACTCTCGTCTTCAAAACTTTCTGCAGCTTTGCAGAGAACTCCATCATAAGTATCTTCAAATAAAAGTGTTTTCCGCCATCTCTAACAAAAATGTTGGCAAGAGGAATCAGAGCCCGTGCAGGGTCCTATCTATCAGTTATAAATAGAGGATATTACACGGTGGCGCAGAATATGAAGTTTATCTTCGAGTGGTAAAAATATTTCACGAGTGAGCGCAGCGAACGAGTGATATTCTTTTTTCCACGAGAAGATAAACTTCATATGTTCAAGCCAACGTGTAATTTTCTTTTTATTACGGATCGAGATATGAGTGTTTCTAAAATCGAAAAAACTAAACGAAAAAGACGGGAAAAACAAAGGAATGACGTCAGTGATATCTTCACTGGTGAGGATATGGAAAATATGTCACTCGTATCCCGGATGTAGTCTTTTTGAAATCTACGCGTGGCGTATTTTTCAGTAAAACACTCATATCTATGTAATAAATGCTTATAAATAACATAACTTTTTAATCTATTTCAGTCATCAGTATCATCTATCAAGCAATCTGCTGCACAATCCGAACACTGATAATTTTTCACTAAAAATATCATTTACTCTACAGAAATTAACCGGAGAGAAGAAGCGCCAACTTTATTGCATGGCCACAAGTTTTGTTTATGAAACATTTATCAGACGACAATATTAGTCCGACAGGTCCCTCGCTAGTTTTAAACTAAAGAAGAACTGAACCCTAAAACTGACTTTTCATCGTTTTAAAATTTAGGAATGGTTGAACAATTATATGAAATATATATTTTTAAGCTGTTAGTCGAGCAATTCAGAAAAAAATGATGTTTTGCAACAAACAGACGAAATTTGATCGGAGGCTCAATACGTGATGTCAGCGGTTTTTATGACGTAGGTTGCGATATCAAGAAGATTAAAATGAGGAAAAGTCATGGTTACTGTACGGCATTTGGCTGGTATTAAAAGAAAAAAGCTACACAAGACCTAGATTGCCCAAAAAAATATCAAAATTTCAAAGCGAGCTGCCACATTTATGCTCTGAATATCATAACCTACGTCATACCACACCGCTGACAAGCTCATTTGCGACCACGGTATCAAACCTTTTCTTGAGAGTTTTCTTCTTTCTATATTAAATTTCTCAATTTTATTTTAAAAAATTATCTATCTGAAGGTAGAAAAAATTGTAGAATGAAATGTACTTATTGTAATTCAGTCGTGATACCTATCTTTTTCCTGAATGCTCCGCGAGCTCGAGGTTTAAATAACATTACAAAATATCAATGTTGGTCATGATGAATTAATTTATAGTTTATATTGTCTTTATCTGAAATATTACTACGGAGTAAACATTGTAAAAAAATCAAAATGAAAAAAAAAACAAAAAAATAAAAGGGTCAGCTATTATTTTGTAACTCGAACCATGAACGCAATCGCCGTTTATTTTCATCTTTTTGTATTTTAATTTCACTTAATTATAGTTATTTTAAAATTTTTCCAGAACTAACCAACTTCACATCCATGAACCGAAGCAATGGCACAGCCATTTCTTTTCCTTTTTTTTCTTTTTTTTTTCCAGTCGCTGAGTGAAATTAAATCATGGCGCCATTTTGAAAGTAACGTAAAATAAAGGCAGAAAAATTCTCTTACTCTTGGCTGCTGCAACGACTCGCTGCTGTGCTTAACTGGTTCTGACAAAAGCAATAAGAAAATGAAAAAGTACAAATAAAGTGAAGAATAAAGCCACAGCGTACATGGTTCGAGTGTGCCGCACTGTGACGCGTTAGGACTGCGTTACTTTTGCTTTGCTTTCATTCTTACCTTCAAATGTTTGGTGATGCTGCAGAGAGCTGATTGTTTCTTGGTCGAAAGAATAATCTCGTTTTTCTTCTTTATCCATGGCACTGGTATGTCCAAGTTGTATCCAGGGGGGTGCATCATCGCTTTCAAACTCACGAATGACTTCATCTAAAAAGTCGGAGCTAGAACCTGTCTGTTCAGCGGTTTGGGTTTCCTCCCTGGCACAGAAAAAGATTAATTACCAAAAGCAATTTTGACGTTATAAAATACCACTGATGTGCCGCTTATACTCAAGAGTGTTGTTTAACTGGTGTTCAATAATGAGAATAAGAATAAGAATGAGAATGATAAAGACTTTATTTAGGTGTCAAGTGTTTTAGCTGGCCAAAGGTTCACTAATTGGGAACATTATTACCACTCTAAGATGCCCAGACAGATACCTTTCCCATAACAGACAAACACACACATAAACACAGAGATGTCTCTGAGGGTTTATGGTTTAATGTCCTTATCAGAGAAAACGTTAAAAACTAACCATTTTTGCAGATGTTAGAGCAAAGGAAGCATCTTCTCCTCGATTACTTTAAGACCCTGAGTGAAAGTACTAGTCCGGCCGTACCAACTGGGCTAACCAGGTGGCGGCCGGCGGGTATTCATCGACATCCGCACTAAAGTTTTACGTGGACATAGGTAAAAAAAACACCAAAACAGCAATGTAGTAAATTTTAAAAAAAGTTCACAAGCTGACATTTGAAACAAAATCTGCGGCCATCGTGAAATCCTGAAACGGGTGAGCTCGTACATACATCAGAAAAGAAGCAAGGTAATCGATGAACACTGCCTTAGAAGAAGGTTTGATTTCGGGTGCGCTTGCTCTAACATCTGCAAATAATTGATTCTAGCTATCGTGCTCACAATAAAACATACCTTTTGTTGACTAGTCTAAAAAAATTTCCATCTTGTTTAGTTTTTAGGGAATCTTTCCCATTAAAGGTGGCGATATCCGTACACTCGGTAAAAGGTAGCAGTGCACACAAGAGAAGAAATGATGTCAATTTCATTTTGAGCTCTGTCGGGAATCCACTCCTTTTCCCATCTCCTCAGTGCATATCATGTCAGTCAATGAAACTTAAAGTCAAAGCGTTACTATTATATATCAATCCATAGCTATATATAGCTCACGTGAGAGTGGGCAAAAACTGAAAAACGCTTGCACAATATTTTGTCACTGTCTCGAAATTAAAGCAATATAACCAGCAAGCTAACTTAGAGCTGCAACAACAATATTTTTGACGAATATCGAATAAAAATAAAAATATGCAAAGAAAACCTGATAATTATAACAGACAACCAAATTTGGTTTAGCAAGTACTTGATACAAATTCAAATTATGTTATCTCATCACTATATAACAGACTATACTTTCCAAACGAATAGAGAACTTACTCCATAGTTTTATTGCAGAAGAGATTTTAGATGTTTAACTTTCATTAAAAGGATTTCTGAAAAACGTCTACGTTTTATAAAAAAAAGTCTTTTTGGTAATATATTGTTAATGGCTGTTTGAAAATACCTTTCTCGATTTCAAAGGACAACGGAAATTGTATCATGTTGAAATTTCTAAAAATTTTAAATGACATAATAAAAAAGTTATTTAGCAATCAAATTTTAAACCTCTTTAAATTTCCTTCTTCGTGACCTTGCTGCTTATTTTATATGTTAAAAGGACGCCAAGGACAACCTAGGATTTAAAACACTACTGGTTAAAAGATTTTTAAAAATTTTTAAAACCTCAAAATATAGGAACCATTTTTGTCAAAAATATCAATCTTATGTGTGGTTGACTACATTTTCATAAACGTTTTGACCAAAAGTCTGATTTTAATATGAGAAATCTACATCACAGTACTGAAAATATAATGCAACAAATGTTTGGAAAATAAATGCCTGTTATAAAGGACAAATACGATTTAACGCAATTACTTTTATTCTCCAAACTATTTAACAGTAGACCTCGAGGACGAATGGACTATTAAAACTCGTAGTCCATGAGACCGAGAGGTCAAATTGTGTTAGTATAAACTAATTAATCAGTCAAAAAGGATGTACAAATTAAATTATGGATGAAATCCTGTGATATTATAGCGAAACGGGGCTCATCACTATTTTTATCAGCAATCTATTCTCTTCTACTAGGCTATCGTCACAACTAAGAACCCTAGTAGAGTAGCCAATCAGAATGCAGGATGCGTGTTAAACCATTTAGTAGGTTTATATTAAAAGAATCTAAAATTTGCCAAACTTCAAAAAATTTTCTTTTTTCTGTATCTCATCTACAGGCAGGAGCTATCAGTAAATTGCTTTACATTATTTCACAACAATACTGCCATTAACCCGAACAGTGCAAAACATATTAAGTGTTAGACATAAAACCACAATTAAGGGATTTAATGCTTTAATCATATGTTTCCCATTTTTAACAGACAAAATTGAGATCATTTCGATTTCTGACAGAATATATGTAGTTAATCCAACGCAATAGTTTTGCTCAATACAATTTTGCTACAACTTAAAATTACGCAAGTTGGAGTTAAGTGTAGTGAGAACATTCTTTCGATCATTGGAAGCTTCCATGTGGTATTATTTCCACCAAAGCCACTTTCGATCCTCCAACTGATACTGAGAATCAACAGCTATACTTGAGCTTGCCATATTGTGCCTGCTGTGTTTTTCAAAAACAAGATATTAATAAAAGCAAAATACCAAATATTTTAAATTTATAAATATCATTTCCTATCACATGCAATTGTTGAAAAAAGCTCTTAAAGCTACCCGCCTCGATTAGCATCTGGCTATTTTGCGGGCATATAGCTTTTCTTGTATTCAATTTAATTATGTGAATTAATAAAGTTGTTGTTGTTGTTGTTGTTGTTGTTGTTGTTGTTGTTGAAAAAGGAAGTATCTTTTCTGAGAAAATTGAAGTTATGAGTTTAAAAACTTACCAATATAATTCCAAAGATCAACTACATGAATGGTAACAAACTTGTGATGAAGCATTTTGTGTCTTGCTAGACCGTTTTTTTCAAAAACGATTGCCGCACTCGAAGGCAATGTTAAAATGTCACGCTCCCAAATGTTCAGTCGCCACAATGTAAAAAAATAAAGAAGGCTTTGCTTTCACCAACATTCAGTTGGCTGTAAGGTAGGCCGACCTAGAATTTTTATTGCTCCAACTTTATATTTAAATCCAGTGAATGTTTTCTATACGTTACTCCGTTTATTTCTATATATCTTGTATTTTCTGACTACTGACTACACGCTTTTTCTTTTATAAGAACCAGTAAATTTTGCTAAGCCTCATTGTTCTTAATTTTTTGGCGATTTCCCCTCAATTTGTTCTTAATTTGTTCTTATTTCTGTGAGCGGGTTAAAATGATGAGAAATCATTTCTTGCTCGTACGAGGAACTTTTGATATTAGATGAATACGTTTATCATTTGGGACAATACATGTAATAGATATAATGATAATAAGTGGCAAACGGTGCCTCTGTGTTTTACTATACACATTGCGAACGTAAACTACAAGATTCAGTAAGATTTCAACTAAAAATATTTCCCTTTTTTCAGCCTAAGCCTGAGCTTATTCTTAAATTGTTCTTAATTTTTGGCCAATCTGAGCCTCATTGTTCTTATAAAGTTGCTCTTATAAAAAAAAGCGTGTATTTCGCTGTTGCAATCAACCTCCTACTCAGGCTCGTTTCCCTGATGTGAAAAAACCCTATTTGCAGCTGGTCACGTGTCAAGCTGTCAATTATTCCGGAGCATGTGTGAGTACTGGGTCCGGGAGCAACTTTTATCAAATCGACTCATGCAACTGACTTAAAGGCAAAAGAAGTTATTTGCGTAGAAATTTTATTTTTAAAAAGGAAACTTTTGTTGGTTCTCCTGACAGATTACAGCAAATCGCTTCTACAACAAATTTTAACTTGATTCATTTCAGAAAGAAAACAATCTCTGCTCTTCCCCAACAGTAATTACAACTAATCTGCAGTTTATGTCTGAAGAGGGGAGTGAAAGCAGCTGTCTTTGATGTGAAGAAATTGTTTGATTGAAATGGTGGTAAAATTTCCGTATTGGGACCGTGTACTATTGTTAAGTCATATAAACTAAACCTTACCCAGACCCTAACTTCTATAGTAAAATATGCGAAATATGAAACTGCATGCATAAATAAGTACACCCCAGTACGGAAATTATCCCGAGATGGTTTCCTTTTAACCTGAATGGCAAGGAAGCTGTTCGAAAATTTTGGTGAAAAAATACAGAAACCTTTCTAACAGCCAAAGAAGGACTGGGGAATCTCTTAGTGAAATTTCAGTTATTGTTTTGTTTTGAAAGCTTTTGTTTTGACCAAGACACACTGCATGCTAAAGTAGTTAGTGAACTTATAACTTTCAGTCATTTTTGGTCAAAAAGAATGTATTATTCAAACATAAATTATTTCATATCCACAGTTTATGGTCTTTTGTTTTATCTGATCTTTGGTTGAAGTTTTTTTGTTTTTTTTTCTAAAATTTTTGTCACAAATTTAGTATTTTTGGTGTTTGTATCTTGCAAAATATTCAGGTCGACTTGTACACGGAAACTCTAAAACTTGCACTTTTTGGCTGCAAAATGGGGGGGTCGATTTATGCATAAGTGTTAACTTATCCACGGCAAAATACGTTAAGTGATTTTTGATGAAGTTCTCTCACTTGATAATCCCTATTATATCTCTTCATATGTAACAGTTTGGGAGAATTTAGCATTTAATACAAAGTCACTTTGGTTGTTTTTGCACTAGACCTTCAATTATTCATAACATGGTCAAGGCTCTATAAGGTCCTTCATCGTAGCGTAGCACCCATACTTCTGTATTTTAAGGGCAATTTCTGCTGAATTACATTCAATCAAGACTGAACTATTGAATATTTTGCGAACTTGTCATGTGCTGTCAATCCACAGAAACTGTCCTGATTGGGAAACAAATTGGTACAAGTGGTTTGACAGTAGCCACATGCACACATTATGAACCTATTTTTTGGGAATATTGCTATAAGAAGTAAGGATTTTTTTGGTAAGACAAATTCTTTTGGACTCCTCCTCCATCATTAGAATATAAGGTGGCTCCCTGGATTCAGTTGAATTAAGGTAAATTAATTAAATCCAAGTTGATTAAAACTTAGAAAATGTCGAAGTGTTCAGAAATGATGATTCAACCAAAATAAAACAGTGTTAGTTACCTTAAATCACAAAAAAAAGCAAGCAAGAAGCGACAATCAGATACTGTATGCGAAGTCTTTATTTATTTTGAAATTAATTTATTTTAACTATTAACAGATCTCATCCATGGTTTTGAGTAAAATGAAAGAAACTGCAGAAAGTTATCTGGGGCATCCTGTGACTGATGCTGTGGTGACTGTCCCAGCATACTTCAATGATTCTCAGCGTCAGGCAACTAAAGATGCAGGTATGTTTTATTAATAATTTGGTTTTAACTGACCGGACTTTGGATCACTCAGAAGTGAATGAATTCTGCTAAAAGATCTTCCTTGCTTGCCTCCTTGACAATAAAGACTATATTTTATGATACATATGTTAACATTATAGAAAATTTATTTGCTTCAAACTATTGAAGTAAGACTAAGTTAATTTCAGAGAGCATGATTTTGACTTGCCCGCTTTTTACAGAAAGAAGGGAAATTTACAGAAAATGGAAATGTTAACTTAATTTAATTGGTTAATTATTATCAAAAATAGCATCATACTCTTTGATTGTCCCTATACACTTTTGCATAAACATTGTTTTTTTTTTCTCTTGGGACTTTCAGTGATTCCAAGAAATACTGAAAACATTACTTATTATTCTAAATGATGGAGAGACAGTTGAAGTTGTAAATAAATCTAAAAGGCCGAAATGTCATCCTCTGTTTATATAGTTATCTTTACATTTAGTTATACTGTCTCCCTTTTCTGGTACAATCCAATGCCAAAGGTTGAAGTTCGTTATGAAAAGCTTGACATTTTTTTCATGCTTCTATTTTCCATTTGTTTAAAATGCAAACATAATATTACACACTGATAAAGCCCTAACTGGTGAAACCTTGGTAAACCAACAAGAAACAAATCACTGTGACTTAAGAAGTTCACTATAGATATTCATAATCAACCAAGGTGCTGCAACTCCTCGATTTACATCAGTATTGCTATTGTTTACTCTATGATACAAACTCACCATCTCTCATGAACTCAGTGGACCCACTTGAAATGATCTGTTTGCCTAGTTGTGGCTTCGTGCTATGCTATTGTTGGTTAGAGTTCTGTACCAGTATTAAGAAGTCACACTTTCAGATCTTCTGTAGAGCCTGTAACAATTTATCTTAGCTGGGTTTCTTAACCCGTATCATGCTAAATAAAATACCATTTCATATAAACTGATATTGTCCTAACATTTAAATGACCTCGTTTTCTTTGTTTTAATTTACAAGTATAACCTAGAAAATGCCTATGTTTTTCACTAATTCTAATTTCTATTTTTTTGTGGACTTAAACCCACCTCTCGTGGTCTCTAGTCGGGTGTAATAACTACTACACCGCCGAACCTCGCCATGCTTGCAACACAGCGAATTACGGAGATGTGGGTTCAAGTCACGGTTGTGGTATTACAGTTTCACTGATAATTTTTCTGAAGAGTATGTTATGTAAAAGTATTGAGTTGCTGGGCAGCACTGAACAATGAAAATGAATTTGGCTTTTAAAAAAAACTTACCAGGAAAAGGGTTATTTTCAATCTACTTATTTGCACATATAACTACAACCATTATAACTTGATTATTTCAATCTCAATTGTTGTGCACCTCAAAGTGGCATCAATGGACCCACTTAATATGTCCTTCCTAGTTGTGGCTTAATAGCTCAGTTGGTTTAATAGATTAATTGCTGCATCGGTATCCCAGGGGTCACAAATAATAATTATCGAGAAACTTTTGAAATTACTTGTGTAAATTAACCTTTAGATCTGAGTACGAGTACACATACATGTACGAGATCTCAAGTGTGTGCCCACCTTTACTAGAAAATTCATTGTCTAGAGAATGACTTTGCATGAAATCTCGTCCTCTCGGTAACGAGTTTGCTTAAAATAGTGTTAGCGCACTTGAAATGTTGTGCTCGTAATCGAATCTATAGGTCTATTGTTTACACTGTGGTACAAAGTTAGTCTCCATTAATCCTAAAAACCTGAGAATGGACCCTTTTAAACTGACCTGCTTTCCCAGTTGTGGCTTCATACAGCTCAGTTGGTTAGAGTACTGCACTGCTCTCTTAAAATGTTTGTCACCGGTTTGAGTCGCTTTGGTAGCTAGCTAAAGCTTGTTTTGTTTTTCAAGGAGTTTGGGATATTTTTCCTTTTTTCTATAGAAAAAAAAATCTCTTATATTTTCATCAAATTCTGTGCTTTTAAAAATTTAATCGGTCTGTCCTAAAGTACTATAAATTATAATATCAAAGATAATTATGAATATACAACAGTAAGTAAACAGATTTTTTCCGAGTTCTCCTTGTCTGTATTATCATGTAATTGTTTCATCTACTCACCTTGGAGGTTGGTTGGCCGCATCTTGATATGCCTTAATGTAACAGCGTGATGCTGTTAGTGAGTTCATGTGCGTCAGTCATTATACTAGGCTGTGTTGCCGCATGGTGCAGTTCCAGTCTAGACTCAAAAAATCAACCCTTGCTCACCATAGAGTCTTCAGTAACTCAGTGATTAGAGCATTCAACTAGAACACGGAGGGTTGTGGGTTGGATTTCTTCTGGGGCTCGGATTTTTTCTGAGTTCACTTTATCTGTATTATCAACTAATGATCTGACATAATGAAGTGCAAGGATTACAATATTGATTGGTCAGCTGTCTTCCACCTCCTCCTGCAGTAGGAAAAATTGCAATTATCAATTTTTGTAAAACATGGCTGAAAACTAACTCGGCAACTATTTGAAAGTAAGAGTTTTTTTTTCCTGGGACATATAATTAGCAGTTTCTTTATTTCTTTGTCCTGTGTGAGCTTGCAGTCTTCTCACAAGAAGTAGGTGGCCATTATATCCTCTCAAAGTCAATTCAGTTTCCAAAAATTAAATCTTGAAAGCAGCAAAACAGATACTTCTAAGTAGACACACAATATTTTTAAGTTTAACAGACATGTTTCAACACTTCTGGTGTCATCTTCAGTCTTATTCCTCTTTTTGTATTTGCCTCAACCACAATTGTTTTGTAATTTAATTCTATTTATATCAGTACTTTTATTGAGCAATATTCATTCCTTTGTAAGATGACACTGGAATTGTCGAAGCATTTCTGTTAAACTTTAAAATGTTGTATGATCTACTTGGAATTATTTCAGTTCAGTTTGTAAAACTACATTTTTGTTAAGCATGTGTTTTAAATTAGGTGGTATGATTAGTGCAGTTGGTAAGATCTCTACTTTCTAACACAAGGTCCCTGCTTCAATCCCTGGCAATGTCGAGACTTGTGAATTTTTTATGGTTGGTACAGTTTGTAAGATCTCGGCCTTCTTACTGCTATCCAGATATCGACCCCTCTTCCCCTCCCCCACCTGTAATAACTTGAATCTTTGTAAAATGTTCCTTTCTCTCAGTAATGAAACAGTTTTCCATCCTTCCAAGGTCGGTAAATTAGTCCCAGCTGGGGCGTTTCCAATTAGCGTCTATTCTGAAAAGAACTTTGCTTAAGTTCAGTAAATTAATATCACAAGGGCCATGCATTTGATTACTAGAGCATGATTGCAACACAATTTATAGGTATCAGTGCCATATAGTTTGTAGTTTTTAATGAAAAATAATAGTAGTAATAATATAATAGTAATAATAATAATTATTATAGTAATAATAGTAATATAATAATGATAATATAATAATATCATTATTAATAATAATAATAATAATAATACATGGTTCGTACACCACCTGAAAAACCCGGAAATCCTTGAATTTTAGGTTTTTCGTTGCAGGCCTGGAATTCCTTAGGAAATTAGGTTTTTTTAGAGCAACCTGGAAAAATTCTTGAATTTTTTCAGGCCACTCCGATCGTGAATCACATTCTATCTTTCTGTAGTCTCAATTTGAAAATAAAGGACTGGGTATAATTACATTTGCGCAAATGTGCTTTTTTTGTTGATCGTAAACGGTAAAAGGTGAACAATGCGCGGAAGCTTTAACGATGGTTCTTGTATATTTTGGGCAACTCTTTCTTTATAAAATAAGTTCATGTATGTTGAAGTATTACAGGGGTCAGACGGTCATTGAAAAGTCATGGAATTAAAATTTTTCTTGAGCTGTGGTTTTAGGTGAATAAAATTTTTATTTAAGCGCAAATGTGCCAGGAAAAAAAACGCCGTTGTCACACGCAGGTTGCATTATGCTCTGTGTACATGAAGCATCAAGACGTTACACTGTTTCATTGTTCAGAAGGTGTCATTTACATTAAAAATTGGATTAAAGTGCGAGTATCCTGTTGTTTTGGGTGGATTCTTTGATTTCTCGATATTTCTGGGTCATGGAAAATGGCGTTTGGTCATTAAAAATCATGGAAAGTCGTTAAAATTCATACCTCGTCCTCAGCCCAGTATTAGCAAATTGATATATTTTCTTTAGTTCAATTTTTTATGTTCAATATTCTGTATAAAAAGTTATATCTTTTTGAAAAATGTATTTAATTATGTACTATAGATAGATTCTTCAAATTTTCTGGAAGTGTTTAATGCTTTGCAATCAATGCAGTGACTCAAATTGATGCACTTACTTATCCTACAACTGTTACTTCTACCAGGTGTCATTGCTGGATTGAACATTCTACGCATTATTAATGAGCCAACCGCAGCAGCTATTGCCTATGGTTTGGACAAGAAAGTTGGAGTTGAACGGAATGTCCTCATTTTTGATCTTGGGGGTGGTACGTTTGACGTTTCTATCCTGGCAATCGAAGAGGGCATTTTTGAAGTGAAGTCCACTCGAGGTGATACCCATCTTGGTGGAGAGGACTTTGATATGCGCATGGTGGATCACTTTGTAAAGGAGTTCAAGAGAAAGCACAAGAAAGATATAACGGGTAATAAACGTGCCATGCGTAGGTTGCGAACTGCCTGTGAACGTGCCAAAAGAACCCTTTCAGCCAGTGCTCAAGCCAGCATTGAGATAGACTCCCTGTTTGAAGGCATCGACTTTTACACCAGCATCACTCGAGCTAAATTTGAGGATCTGAATAGCGACTTGTTCCATTCCACCATGGAACCTGTCGAAAATGCGTTTAAAGATTCTGGTCTTTCAAAAAGTCAAATTCACGAGATCGTTCTTGTTGGGGGCTCTACTCGCATTCCTAAAATTCAAACCCTTATAAAAGATTTTTTTAACGGAAAAGAACCAAACAAGTCCTTCAACCCTGATGAAGCTGTTGCCTATGGAGCTGCAGTCCAGGCAGCTATCCTTTCTGGTGACACACACGATGATGTCAAAGATCTTCTACTGCTTGATGTTGCACCACTATCTTTAGGTCTTGAAACTGCTGGTGGTGTAATGACAAGCCTGATCAAGCGCAATGCCACAATTCCCACCAAGCAGACACAAAAGTTTACTACCTACTCCGATAACCAGCCCGGCGTGTTAATTCAAGTGTACGAAGGTGAGCGTGCTATGACGAAAGATAACAACTTGTTAGGCAAGTTTGAACTCTCTGGCATTCCTCCAGCCCCAAGAGGTGTTCCACAGATTGAAGTTACGTTTGACGTTGATGCTAATGGAATATTGAATGTCTCTGCTGTTGACACAAGTACTGGGAAGGAGAACAAAATCACCATTACCAATGACAAGGGTCGGTTGAGCAAGGACGAAATTGATCGAATGGTCAAAGAAGCTGATCAATTCAAAAAATAAGGATGACATGTGAGCAGAAAGAGGGAGTCCAGGCAAAGAACTCTTTGGAAAGTTACTCATACAACATGAAGAGCACTGTAAAAGATGACAACGTTAAGGACAAAGTCAGCGATGAAGACGACAAGAAAGCTATTTCATAAGATGAATTCAATAATAAGGTTTAAGATTGATTAGTTCTGCTGAATGATATTTATGTTTTGTTACTCTTTCATCATTTATTCAGAGTTAATAAGCTTTGTCAGTAAATGGGAATTATTGAAGGCATCTTTTCCTATTTACCATTCTCATTGATGTCTTCTGTGTGTTCTTCCACTTTAAAAATAAAAAAAGCTTGAAACAATCAGGTTTTGGTGTGATCAGTTTGTTTTTCGTGTATCAAAAGGTGATTAGCATGGTTAATTGTTGGACCTTTTATAAGATTTAATGTGATAATTTAAAATTTCGGTCGTGATGTTTGTTCACAGGGTTTTGAGACACTGTCGTATAGTGGAATCGTTTATATTGTAAATACAAGAGCATTTTAAAATTTAGGGAAAATAAGGAATAGTTAGCCATATTTCTTGAAGTATTTTAGATCCTTTAGATCCGAGTTCAAGAACAAGATTTCAAACGCTTGCGCGCTAATTCAAACAAATTCGTTGTCGAAAGGACAAGATTTCCAGCAAAAGTATGCCTCTCGACAACGAATTTATTGAAAAAAAAATCGTGCCCGCTAGGAATCTTGTACTCCAATCTAAGAATCTCTATCAAAATTGTAACATCAGTGTTGGCTTTAAAACCCGTTCTTTATCTACGTAATAATAGAATTTGAAGCATTTAAAATGGGAAATCAAATTACATAAACTTAGAGTTGCAAACACAAATCTGTCTACTGCGTAAAAAATGAGATCAGTCAAACGAAAAGAAATAATTATCAATATTAAATTATTACTTATAGCAATAGACCAGTCATTCGATATATTATTAAAATCAGCTTGGGACCGGACTTAGGGCAATAAAACAAAAGAAATAAATTATTCATTCACCTATGCTAGCTAGGATTTCTTTTGTTTTAAGGGATGTGATGTTACACGTTCCAACTTTTAACGCAACAATTCGCGCAACGATGTTGCGTTATAAGTAGCATGGTATCGGAGCCAACTTTTCGTGCGATGTTTTGCTTAGCAACGCGTTGCAAGTTTTTGAAATGATTTGAAAAACTTTTAACACAAAATGACGAATTTTGAGAAAGTTGGTTCTTGGAACATATCACGCCAACTTTTTACGTAACATCGTTGCGCGAAAAGTCGCATTAAAAGTTGGATCGTGTAATACCACCTTTTAGTCCCCTAAGCCTCGGACCCAAGCTAAATTTTAATCCTTTACATGCTAGATTTTTGAAAACCAAAAATTTTAATTTTCTTAAAATACAAAAACTTCAGAATTAGTCAAAACC
>JAOBAY020119973.1:0-16389 GCA_025331085.2 Zoanthus sociatus | reverse complement strand
GTCATTTGCTGGTGCCTGAGCTCATCATTAAGGGCGAAGAAGGCTTAAACCTTGCCAATTTCGAAGAACTGTTTATTAACACTGTGAACTGACAAAAACAAAACGTTAGCACGGTCAATTGGATCAGCCAGCAGTTTGTCATTCATGGACAAGGGGCCGAAATAGCAAATGTATATACTTGTTCTCACCATGTGTAATCTGCAATCCTGTAATTTCTGCCAACTGGCAAATCTGAAGGAATGTTTTTTTGGCGGAATGCAAGCCTGGTTCGAGGCTTATACTGAAATCGCTATTTTTCGAGGGGTTGGGTTTCTCCCGCGCAAAATCTTTTCAAATTTCCCACAATGCAATGCGCAGGCAGGAAGGTTACAGGAAGGATTTGTTGAGCGATCGTTATGTGAATGAAAAAAAACAAAACAAAACATAAATTGCAGGGGAGCGGAGCAGGAGCTCTATTAATTTCCACTGATTTTCGAGTGGTCCTCGAAACATAATCATTGATAAAGATTACTGATGACGGCTTGGCTTGTAGGTAAGTGTTAATTGTAATGTCGTTAAATGGCGCGCTTTTTCAATGCTGGCGATTTTTATAAATGTTTACACCATTATATCGATGGGCTTTTGCTTTGGACAGCTGACAAACATGGCAAGTGCGAATAAAAGAAGATATGTCGCATTTTATGTTTGGCCTCGCACACCGCAGAGGAACCAATTGAGGTAACGCTTGCTTGGATGTGGAAACGCATGAAGTTTCTGAATAGTTTCTCAATTGCAACGCAGTGAAAATGGCACAGCAGGTCGAGGAAATCTTTGGGACACAATGCAAAAACTAGTATATAGTCTGATCTAATTTGAGTATTGAAACAGGCTACACGCAGTTTATTTGAAATGAATGATAATGACTTTTTGTTTTGATTTTGGATCTAATACCATTCAGCAGTCATACCTCCCAGCTTGGTAGCTGCTTAAAAATGTCAGGGAATGATGCACATTAATTGAAAGAACATCAGTTATATGCATGGTTTGCGCGGCCATAATTGTGTCAAATATTTTAAAAATACTAGTAAATTCTGTAATGAACGCCAAGTGCTGTGTTTCTCATTGAAGATTATCGCTCGGCATTTGAAAGGTAATGGGTTTGTGATCAATGTTTATGCGGGAGGAACGCCATAAAGTAAAGTGCCGAACAACAAGGGACCAAATGCTATATCCCTTGGACAAAGACGCTGTAATATAATTGATTTCCGTAAAGTTCAGCTTCATATCATGCTAGCGAGCCTCACAGGAATCCCTCAAGATCACAGGTTAACACTGAAAGGAAGAAGGTTTCTCCAGAACTGAATAAACATAACAGCCGTTAGTGCCAAACATTTTGTACAAATTCTATCCCTAAAACTACTGGCGCGCTCCGTGTAATCAAGCTGAGTGTACAAAATCCGAGGAGGTATAATAGAAACCATCACAGAATGAGAACTAGCTCTGTATGCCGGATCGCGGAGCATACTCACTTGATCCGGAGTGATTCGGCCGCAAAGGATTAGCCGAAAGCCCGCAAAGGATTTTTGGGACTGTCTGCAAGCTGCAAAGCTATAAAGATAACAAATTTTGTACATCTAAGATATGTTATGTGATTTGTGAAGAAAACACAAACTCTTATCGCCAGTTCACCTATTTTCAATAAAATAAAACTGTACAAAAACACTACTCCTTTTTCATGGTTTGAATCTTCTTGTGTAAAAACAGGGTTTTAGTCATTTAACTATAAATTTACGGCTTAAATGGAATCTTAATCACTAATAAAATAATTGTATCGTATTAAAGGCGGGGCAGCTGCAGTAGAAATATTTCTGGTATATTTAAAACAGGCCCGAAAACTATTATAAAGAAATTATACGTCAGAGTACGCAAAAAATTTGGGGGATATAATTTATCATGTTATTTTTGTTGATGTGGTACATTTTAGCTCATATCGCAGTGAATATTTGGACATCTCCATAATAGATTGAGATTTTCCTACAAGTTTTAAGCGGGTAGAACGTTTTTGAAATTATTTTGAATTTTATTAATAAAGAACTTAGGATTGTATTGGTATGCCTTACTACTGAATGTCTCCAAATTAAAATTCTTTATCTATACAGTTGAGCCTCGATAACTCAAATTGCCTTGGGAAATCGAAATTACTTCAAGTATTCGGTGCTCAACTGTATTCTCCTAAAATAGTTTTTGTACAACAGAAAACCGCGTTCAATAATTTGATTTTAATTGTGGATCCCGTTTCATGAAATACTCAAAGTCAAAGTGACACTTGTTGGAAAAAAATGTGTTATCACCAAGATGCTACAGCAATATATCGCCCTTTTTCAATGCAGTTTCCTGTGCTATACGTTGCACGGGAAATGCGTACTACAGTTCATAGCTTGCGATGTCATTTGAAGTTAAAAAAACGTATTGAAGTTTTAAAGAGGCATTTAACAAATATTAATAAGAAACAGAAAAAAAATTCGACCTTTCGCCCTACAACGCATCATCATCCCGGAAACAGTAATTAAGGGCCTCACAAGAACTTCAGTATTGTCATAAAAATGTTATTGAAAGAAAACATGCGGATATTTCACAAAATGCTTGCAAATCAAATCTCCCAACTTCAACGGAAAAATAAAATGCGAACCCTGTTCGAATTCGGCGGCTCATATATGATACACATATAGGTTGCACCATTAATAGCATAACATATTATATTTCTAAGTGTACAGATGATTCCCCTGAGTAATTTCCTTCTTCGTCCAAGGTACACCATCAAAACACAAGACACACCCGCAACAGCTCTATTTAAAACTATTCCAAGAATCTTTATAATGTATTGTATGACTTGCTTTGAATGTCAAAGTTGGCCAAATAGCAGAAATGTTTTCTTTACACTGATAAAGAAGGCTAATTAGCTCTCAATTGAAAACATTCTGAAATGCAACTCAGGATAATACTTTTTTAAAATTTGATAGTTTAAAATACTATATAATGTAGCATACTAGCTTCCCGAGATCAGAGTTTTCCAACAGCAAATCGATTTTAAAAGTATGACGCGGGAAAATTGAAACCCAAAGGAGTATAAAATATATTACCTCGATCATTTAAACAGACAAAACTTTCAAGATTAGTTACCGATATAAGTATCAACACTGTCATGCAATGATTTCTAGTATAACAACAAAAGAAAGATATGTCAACCTTGGAGGTGCCACCGCGGAGAAAGTGATGTTGGCAGAATGTCATTTCAAATGAGATAAGAAAGCAGGCTGATTTTGTTCAAAAACGGCAAATGAAAAACGGGAAAAAAAAAATGGGAGCCAGGCTAAATGACCTTAACTGAAGAACGAATATGACACTTACAAGCGCTTTGGAAAACTTGAAATGATGAAAAGAGATCGCTTTGAACAGATCAATTCGGATGAAAAGTTTGTTTCTCTAGCCGAGTTCGACATTGTACGGAATTACCAGAGTTGTCTTTAAGCGCCGGCTGCCGGCGAAATTCAATGGCTGAGAGAGAGGTGATCGCCTTCTGGATTTGACTGTCCATCAATCGGGAAAGGGCAACAAACCGTTTTTAACTGGCTCAAATGAAATACCAACCGCCAGACAATTTTTTTAGCGATAACCCTGAATTACAAACAATCTTCGACAAGTTTTAAATCTACATCAGTCGCAGGATGTATGAAAAATTATGTGTGTTATAAAAACTGGTCTTACTATTGCTACGAGTCGGTTAGCACACTCTTCAGTCTCTCATTCAGAACACCACACAGAAAAACTGCTTAAGAGATTAGGTTGACAGTTGATACACACAATATGTGTACACAGTTTGTGAGCAATATAATTGTACTCTCCGTGAAATTAACTTAAAATAATAAAGTCGCTAATCTTATTGTTTCCTTTGAGAGTCCCAGTTACAGACCCGCAGGCGCCGCCGTCGGGCGACTTTTTACACTTTTACAGACAGTGATAAAGCAATTTACAGCACCATTTGATGGGACGCTCAATCGTTGTAAGACTATAGTACAGCTAGTAACATTTCTACTTGTTAAACGTACACAGATTGAGTCAGATTTTAGTTGATTGATTGTTTTTAAAAGTATTAGTTATGTAGTTTCTTTTTGGTGCCGTTTATGGATGGTCGACCAATGATCATAAAAAAAAATGTAGACATCTTTGTCTACCAATCTGATAAATCAGAGAAGTATTGTTGATTCGTTATTGTTCTGAGATTAGGTAAACTCCACTTTAAAGTTTTCTCACTCGGGCTTGGCTCGATGAAGAGCCAAGAGGTTTGTTCATCGATCGATTTCAGCTTTATCAAGGTAACTATAATTACTACATGATCAGTACATGGGCGGAAATTCATTTTTCCCAGGACTAATTAACTCTAAGTAGCCTAAACGTCCGTAAACAAACACAAATTAAATGAATAAGAAGGACTTCTTTCAACCACAATTTCAGATAAAAAAAAAAAGTGCTGTATACCCGGACGGAAAACTCGAATAGTTATGCTTCCTGAAATTTATCTACCATTTACTCCAAAAAGTTTAAATTGATTTTTTAATTTCAAAGCGCCGTAAATCACTAAATATTTTTAGACTACTGTTTGCCCTATTAGAAATATTAGCCAGTCCAATGCATATGTTTATTTACGAATGCATTACAGTGCCATTTTTAACTAGTTTCTTTTTTAATCACTTATCTGCAGCAAAATCTTTCCATTCAAGACTAAACGAGACCCCGTTGCAAAACTGCTTTACAAAAGAAATTAGGCGGAGATAATACGATTAATGGTTTATCTCAAATATCACACTTAAACGCTATCCAATTGCTCAGCAGGTGGGATAAAAGTGGCAGCCACCATTTTTTTTTTTAAAAACTAAAATTAAACCGGAATATTATAAATTGTTTTAGTTTGCTCTTGATAAACGTTTGGTTTAATGGATGATCAAGAATGTTATCCATACAATTTTTATTACAATTTGGAAAAGTAACTATCTTTTGAAATACTTGCTAAAAAAAAAGATATATAAAACTGCTAGGTGAAGATAAAGTATTTGTCTTTTTTGATGACGTTGACATAGCTAAATTTAATTACACACGCGCATGTAACACAAGAGATCCCAACAAAATCCGTTGTTATCTCCCCCTTAAAAATCAGGAATGATTAAGAAAAAATGCAATATTCAATGAAATTGGTCCTAATCTTTGTCTAGTGTTTGTAATACTATAATCTTACTAAATGAATTGATCATAACCCGCTAAACTTTATTTTATTGCGAGGGAGTGGCCTTGTTTTGTTGTTTCATCAGTATGAATAAAAATTGTTTCAATTTATCTTTGCTCACGACATTTAGAGACTATCAAGGAAATACATTGGTTCGGAATGATTTATGGGTTTTTGCTGGTGCAGCAAGATGAAATACCACTGGAATAAGAACTGGAGCCAATCAGGTTTACCTCAGCACCACAATCGTATTTTGGCTATCAATTTTAAGTTGCATAAATGTCATTTAAAGGTTTTTCAACCAATCATGGCTCAGAATCCTGACGCAGGTTTTTTTTCTTTGTTTTTAATTAGTCGTGCCGCAACTGTACATTAGTAATCGGATAACTAGTTCTGCAACACATGTGAGCCTCATAAACTTAAATGTGGTACGTAAAATAACGACATGGAAAATTCAATCTCTTTTTCTATCGAATCTATTATTGCCAGAAAAGATCCAGCGCCAAGATTTAGAGTTCGTGATTCCTCTGAGCAACTTAGTTTCAATTGTGAAAGACATGTCTCTGTTTTGAAACCTACTGGCCTCATTAATCATTCCAAAACAAATTGTGTGACAGAACTGATTCCAGGTTTAACAGAGCACAGGATAGAAAATCACAAGACCCGAGAGGACGATCGAGAGGGAATATTTTCATTGTTAGACAAATCACTGGATTCTAATAGAGAAAACAGTTTTGTTCCACAGGCAACTGGTTAGTACCATTTTCATTTCATTTTGTTTTATTTGCACCCACCTTTGGGCGATTTCTAAAAGGAGGGACTGCATACGCGGTGCCGAGGGCAAGGGTTCTCAATCGCTTCGCTGAATTACCAAACACAAAGCATTACTGTTCAGCATTCTTGCGCGAATTCTTAAAAACATTAAACAAAGGGAAATTTTTCATGAAAGTAAGTGTTTCTTGAGTACTTCGTTTTGAAATAACCGCAAATTCAGTACGAGTAACTACTGTTTTTTAAGGATAATTGCTTCCTTTAGAATTAAGTAAAACAAAATGTGCATTGTTGACGCTCTTGTGAGAAAGATTAAAATTAATAAAGTAATCTTCTTTCTAACACTTAAGTTTAACAGATTTTCTCACTAAAATGAATTGTATGAATTTTTGTTCTCAGATAAACCGACAACTGAGGAAGAGGTTTCTGTTAGATCGTCAGCAGATGTGGATTTACTGGAAGAAAGCTTGAACGAAGAAGAATGTGACGACGAAAATGAGAAAGATCAAAAGAATACCTCGAAGCAGCGAAGAAAGAGAACGGCTTTTACCAGTCAACAACTTCTTGAACTAGAAAAGGAATTTCGCTACAAAAAATATCTCTCTTTGGAGGAGAGGTCCCAAATTGCAGACTTGCTTAGCTTGAGTGAGAATCAAGTAAAAATTTGGTTTCAAAATCGTCGTGCAAAGTGGAAGCGTGTTCGGACATTCGGTGGAAACAGTGGAAATACTTATGGTCACAAGAATCTCAAACCAAAAATTGTTGTTCCAATTCCTATTCATGTCAACAGGTTTGGTACTAGAAATCAAATGTTTATAGCCTGAAAATTATTTAAGCAAGAACAGAGATACTTAAGCAATTTGCGAGTAATCTTTTCATACGATTACAAAGTTTGTGAACAGTTTTTATAATGCAGTTCATTTATATTTTGTAC
This sequence comes from Zoanthus sociatus, assembly GCA_025331085.2. Classification (NCBI taxonomy): domain Eukaryota; kingdom Metazoa; phylum Cnidaria; class Anthozoa; order Zoantharia; family Zoanthidae; genus Zoanthus; species Zoanthus sociatus. Next base: position 9,427 of record JAOBAY020119973.1, on the reverse strand, counting down.
AAGAATCACAGAAAAACACTATAACTTTATCAAAAACATAAAGTAAAACAAAAATATCTTGCATTAATACAAGTTTGTAAATTCTTTCATGATACGATTATTTATCTTAAATATATATATAAATTTTTTGAATTTGAATTTTGTAAATTTTTTTCCTGTTAGCACTAGTCGATGGGTCAACTTCGCATCAACTAAAGGTCCTATTCTTTTAAGCCGAAGAAATGAGAAATGTTTCAATGTTCACTCGCTTTTCAACCGCAAACACCTTCACATGTCCAAGGGAATTTTTCACACTTTGTAGGATTTAAAAAAGGAAACTTGCTCGTGGATTTTCATGAACTTTAAGGTATATTGTGCGACTGTTTGTTCAAGAGGTTGAAATGTACAGTGAAAGAAGAACTAGATGTTGTTTGACGTTATTGTTCCCCAATTTTTTTAATTTATCTCCGCCCAGGGTCCTGATAACATGGTTGATATCTTTTCTGTAAACTTGATTAAGAGAAATGCTTATTCAGTCAAGATTTGCAGTGTGGTCAAATGATCTAGTAACACTTTGGTAGCCAGATTGTCTACGATGCTTTTTGTTTTGTGTACAGTCGCCTCTTTGAGGGTGTGAAAAATTACAAATACCAACAAAAGTTAATTCCCGTTGAACTATATGATATAGCACTTCACACGTTTTGGCAGAACAGCAACAAAATGGTGGAAACAACGAACAAAGTAGTCTTTCAAGAAGAAAAAACTGCACAACAGGAAGCCATCGCTCTCTTAGTTGCAGTTTCTACCTTTCTCGAGTCGTAATATGTTTTCGCTTCCAACTCCACGTAAACGTTTGAAAGACCTAATGTTAATTCCTCAAAGAAAGAAAAAAAAAATTATTAATTAAAAATATTGGCATAAGTGATAAGAGAAAAACGTGTACAGTTTTTGCTTTTACTAAACTGATCTGCAATTCAAGCTGAACACAATATGCAAAAATTGAAAACAATTGTCGTTGACTTGATCATGCAGCAAGTTTCAGCCTTCTTATTTGAAAATGTATAAAAGAAAAGTCTTGATTTTAAGCTCTAAATTTAGTTTGAATAGTGTATGTAACAGAATTATCATAGGTCTTAAAGATAGAATGTTTAAATGTTATATTGTTATTACGGAAAATTGTGTTTTAAAGCTACAATAGTAAATTTTAACACTAGACAAAATTTGGATAAGTTTGAATTAACTTTTGCTTGCTGCTGTTTCGTGAAATAATCATCAATTTGCTGTTCTACATTAAGTTGAGAGCGTGGTACTAAAAGTAGTTTTCATTTGTGAATTATCACAGAAGAAAGCGGCAATTGTATCGAAGGAGTACAGCCATCGGCTGACCTAAAGTTATCAAAACTCCCGATGTGGTATCACTTCTACAAGTTTAGTAATCTTCGTCGTTTGACTTTAGTCTTTATTTAATAGCTTTTCTTTTTATAATCATTACTACGTTCGCAAGTATAGTATCAATTTGGTTAATGGAGTTGTTATTTTACTCCGAGAAAATCAGAAGGGCTTGTTTGTGCTTTTGTGCCTGATATAGAACCGATGTAGATCTCTTTCATCGGTTGCTAAAACCGATTGGACTGCAGATTAAACTTGCTTCGAGGTTTCTTAAGTCGGTTTAATATGAGTTAAACTCCCACAACTAATTTAGGCAACACAAACAGACTTTTTCTTTTCAGTACAATGTATTTGAATTTTGAAAAAAATAATTATACTTATAGGACATGAACTCCATAGCTAAAATAACGCTTATCACTGACCTAAAAGTAAAAAAAATGTTAAGACAGGAAAATCGTTCACTTTCAGTTTTCCTTAATATTCAGAAAAAAAAATACGGTACCATTCTTTTCCCCAATAAAAATACATTTATAAAAAGCGATATCTTAGACACAACTTGATTTAATTTGTAGTTTGGCAGGCAGGAACTTTGATGTTTGATAAAACGATTGTCTGTCCAGCACATGAAAATACAATTTATTATGTTTGTATAGCCAAAGGCAGGAGAATAAAAACAGTGATAATGACACAATCCTAGATTAGTTTGTGAAACTACTAAGTACACCATTGAGTGTTAATCGAGAGTGTTTGGTCTAGTTTCCAGATGCCAGTCGAAAAGCTTCCTGGGATTTAAAGCAAATCACTTCAGCCAAACGTTGAAAAATATACAAGTAATTGTTTTTGTAGAAAATTATTGGGAGCTGTATTTTCCTATAGAATCTTCCTTTTATGACATACATAATTATGATTACCTCTAGATATATTAGCTTAAGAGTGGGATTGCTAACTCCACCCTTTACATTAGGACATAACTGTGATGAAAGAAAAATTTTCTAAAGGCTTAGCTTCATTAAATAAAAATTTGCAAGTATTCAATAAATAAAGTAGATAAAAACAAAAAAAAATTAAAGAATTTTTACTTTGCATGAATTTGGAGTTTGTGTTGTTGAAATGTGACCAGTCGGAATGTCTTTTTTAAAATATAAAATGACAAGACCTTTCAAGGTTTTTGATTTCCCACACAACAACAACCAAACAATGACAAAAACGTTTAGGACCTAATAGAGATGTTGGGATTGAAGGAAACAGTGGTTCAAATAGTAAAGGCGAATGGAGTGAGATGGTACAGGCATGTGTTGAGGAGGGATAATGAGCATGTTTTGATAAAAACTTTGGAGTTTAAAGGGTAAAATTTCTGTAATGGGGTGTACTATTGTTTTCAAAATCATAAAGATTAGCTCTTTCCCAGACACTAACTTCTACAGTAATATACACAATGAAACTGCATGCATAAATAAGACACCCCAGTACAGAAATTATCCCGTTTGAAGTGAAGGGCAAAAGGAAGCAAGGACGACTAAAGAAGACGTAGAAAACGAAAGTGGAGAAGGAGAGCAAGAATGTTGGTTTGGAGGAAAAGGATGCCATGAATGGAGAGAGAGAGAGTGGGAGTTGGAGAGATTGCTGCCAAAGTGGGGTGAATCTGACCACACCCATTTCCGAACTGATAACCTGGATCAAAATTGGTTTGATTGACTAGTATGAATAACTAGAAGAAAAAATTAGGATTTTCATTCAGAATAGCTTGATACTAAGCAAGGAGGGTAGCTTTAGGAGCAAGTGAAAAAAACTAGCCAAACATGTTTGTAAATGTCTTAATGTACTGTTAAGCAGGAATTTTTAATTTGTATTTAAAAATTAACAAAAGGCAAGCCGGTAAAATGATCATGATCACGAAATTAAGTATGGAGTTTATGAGTAGAAGGAAATCGCATAATCATTTCTGGAGCACTAAGTGTAAAGGAGTGTAAAGAATATTTCTCTACACAGAGAATAAGAAATTAATTGAAACATACAATATTTACGATGCTACAATATTAACTAGTAATCGTTCAGTATCACCTCCTTCAGGTTAATGATTTACATAAAATAAAACTTTTTTCTTTCCGATTAAGTATATCAAATTTAATTAAACAAATAAAGAAGAATAAGCCGTGTATTAAGCCTGGTTTCCATATAGTTGTATTTGTCCTATCTGTCCTATCTGTCGTATGAAAAAACTTCCTACGACAGATACAACTATATGGAAACCTCACATACAACCGCCCAATACGACAGATAGGGCAAATACAACTTGTTGTTTGAGATAGAATATATTCTATCTCCTACAACAGGTAAAACAGGAAATGGGCGTGGATGTGACTAGTCAGTGTCACGCAGTGAGCGCAGTTTTGATATCGCTAATTTAATTGTTTTTTTTAACAAACAAATATATTATAACTATTTAAACAAAGTTATATCACGGAACAAATTCTTCAAAATCAGGTTTCTGTTTATTTGAACGTCATTTGTACTTTCAAGAACTCGCGGGTTTCCGATTTTAACATGTTTCGGCTTTTGAGAGTAAATGTTGTGTTTTGAAGGCTTGAAACACTACAAGTAATTTATTTATTATAAATAAATTATTAAATCTTAAATTTCAAAGAGAATATACGGTGAAAAGTTGCTTGCTTGTCCAAAGGACGCTTCATTTGAATGTCAGTCGTTTTCTTCCGATCCTGCAGTGATAGGCAATTGTTGATTTTTGTTCTGTCTCCTTTTAAGAATTTCATTGCCCAGTTTTTCTGCGATAATATTGCACTGCTCCGATATGATTTCATCACACGTTTTTCTCGTGCTTTTTTCTTTTATTGCTGCCAGTAATCTCGCCTTGTGGTTGTTTCGCTCCAAGCAGTTCCTCAAAATTCCGATTAAATTAATGCTGAATTAAGACAAAATTCAAACATGCAGTAATTTTTTTCATAAGTAAAGCTTTGTGATGCTTGGAAATACTGTTCAGTTCAATCGAAGAAATATGTTAAAGGTAAAAATTCATCCCAAAACAAGATATAGAAGGTAGGAAACAGGAACATTGATTAAAAAGTGAACCCTCGGGTAAGCGCTAATCGGGTTTTGGGGTAACATGCCCAGGTTGTTTCGCACCACTTCTTAGAATGTCGTTTATAGCTCCAACTCCTAGGTCGTTTCGCATTTCGCACTATAGATAAGGACCTAAGCCGTTTTACACCTACTTTCTAAATATATATTTTTACTTAGAATAGTTGTTTTAAAATGTCCTTTACTGATTTCTTAACCTTTTATCACGCAGGTAAGGATTGCAGGAAGTTCGTTTCCACGAACGTTGGCCGCCATAATACAACATACTTTTAAGTATTTAGAAAATTTTGTTTACAGGGCTCCGCGTCTTTCTTTTCTAGGATATTTTTTCTAAAAAAAAGATCTTTAAATGGTAAGTAACTTTGAATAGTTTGCAGCGAAACGATGTCAACTTCGAGTTCGTTATCTTCCCGTAAATAAAAGACTAGTGTGATTTGAGATATTTTAACCGTAAAAAATTTAGGAAAGAACAGTCGTTCGAGATCGATCGGCTAGATACCTTGGAAGCTTGCTTTAACTTTTGATATCAGCTCATTAATTTCCAAGATCTTCCTAGATTAATTACGATGTGTTTCACAGGCAGCACCGAATCATTTTTTTGTGCTACCAAAATCAATTCCTCATTTCAACATGATCAAAACGTTTTAATAAAAGTTTTACAGTAGTGATCATGTTGCGACTTTTCGCTTACCTCGTGAACCGATATAGTTACTCATTTCGGACTACACTCTTTTTTGTACGAACCAGTGGAAAGTTCAGCCTCAAATTCTTTTAAATTGTTATTTTACCCCGATATTTCCAAATAGCACTAAATGTGCCTCAACGAAGTAGTTATACCATAAGATTGTTGCAAAACTGAACAGATTCCAAAGAAAGCGTTTTATCATACACTATCGTACATTTTGCAACGTGTAAGAGCGTTCAAGTTTTGTTTTTCATTTTCGGCTGCTTTTAAAAGAATGAAAAAAGCGATTAGAAATGTTATTATAAGCTTACCTGTTCGCAATCCTTGTGCAAGGATTAAAATATAATTCTTAAATTTGTCTGATGGTTATAAATCCTTTATTTAACGTCAAATGTGAAGGAAGTGGTTGCTCATTCTTCCTAGCCAGAGGCTAATATTTAATCGCTCGAAGGCTCGGATCTTGGGGTGAAAGTCGAGTTTGCAGAGGGAGGAAAACCGGAGTACCCGGAGAAAAAGCCTCGGTGTCAAATTGAGATCGACAAATCTCAGCCCACTGCACGTGCGGAGCCTAGGAATCGATCCCGGGTCGTAGAGGTGGAAGGCGCGACTGATGACCACTACGCCAGCCTTACTCCCCTGGTGGTTGGCCCTAGGTTGTTCTTAATTTTGGGCAACTCTCAACCTGGGTGTTCATGTAAGGTTTGTTCTTATAAATAAAAAGCTCGTACATGTTATTGCTCCGCTTTCCTCCTCCAAACAGCAACTAATACTGAACTAAGAACATAAATTATTTTAAAGCTTAATCATTTTCACAATTTTTCATTTACCGATAATTTAATCCAAAATGCTACGAGATTTTATCAGAATTCCCTCAAACTTGGCATTTATGCCTCTTTAATAGAGATCTTTTGGCTGACAAAAAATCGATTTCGTGTCATAGGCACTTTAAGGGAAGACTGAATGTGGCAGCTCGTTTACCACATTTATTGTGCACAAAATAACATGAATTTGAAATCAAAAAAATAAGGTAAGAGATACTTTGTAAACGATAGTAGTTAATGATTAACAAAATTAATCCAGCATAAAGTCAAGACGTCTAGATTAACTACGAGATGTTTCAGGCAGCTCAGAATCATTTTTTGTGCAACCAAATTCAATTTCCCATTTAAACACGATCAAAACGTTTTGATATAAGTTTTACAATGGTGATCACGTTACAAATCTTCACTTGCTTCACAAATAGATCTCTAGTTACTCATTTCGGATTACATTTATTGTTCTGTTACCTACTCCAATCAGCAACTAAGGGCATGAAGTATCTAAAAGTTTAAAAATATTTTTAAAATTCTTCATTTTATAAACCAAAATGTTATTAAAGAATGACTGAATGTGTTAATATCTGTATCACGGGCGGCTCGTATTTCAAAATTGATCATGTGACAGTAAAGTTTACCACATTTATTGCGCGCAAAATATCATGAATTTGATCAAATAAAAAAAAAATAAGCTAAGAGATACTTTGTATATAAACGAAAGTACTTAGTTAATGATTAACAAACTGAATCCAATGTAAAATCACGTCTAGATTGACTACGAGATGTTTCAGGCTGCACAAAATCATTTATTGTGGTACCAAAAAATCACTTTGCTGTTTAGACTGGATCAAAACGTTTTGATATAAAATTAAGTTTTACAATAGTGGTCACATTGCAGCTCTTCGCTTGTTTTGAACACGACTGGATCTAGTTCTTCATTTCGGACTGCGTGTATTGCTCTGTTATCTCCTCCAATCAGCAACTAAGGGCATAAAGTATCTAAAGTTTAAAAATATTTTCACAAGTTTTCATTTTATAAACCAAAATACTATAAAGAGAATGACTGAATGTGACAATGTCTGTATCATGGGCCGCTCGTATTTCAAAATTGATCACGTGACAGTAAAGTTTACCACATTTATTGCGCGCAAAATATGAATTTGAAATCAAAGAAATAAGCCAAGGAACACTTTTTAAACGACAGCACTGTTAATGATTAACAAACTGAATCCAATCTAAAGTCACGACGTCTAGATGAACTACGAGATGTTTCAGGCTGCACAAAATCGTTTCTTGTGCAGCCAAAATTAATTTCTAGTTTTTAAAACACGATCAAAACGTTTTGATATAGGTTCAGTAACAACAGTGATCACGTTGCAACGTTTCGCTTGTTTCGAACACGACTGGATGTAGTTCTTCATTTCGGACTGCATGTACTGCTCTGTTATCTCCTCCAATCAGCAACTAAGGGCATAAAGTATCTAAAAGTTTAAAAATATTTTCACACTTTTTCATTTTATAAACCAAAATGCTATAAAAATAATGACTGAATGTGACAATATCTGTATCATGAACGGCTCGTATTTCAAAATTGATCACGTGACAGTAAAGTTTACCACATTTTTTGCGCGCAAAAGATCATGAATTTGAAATCAAAGAAATAAGCTAAGAGATACTTTGTAAACGACAGTAGTTAATGATTAACAAACTAAATCCAATGTAAAGTCACGACTTCTACTTTGACTACCAGATGTTTTTGACGACAAATCATTTTTTGTGCTACCGAAAATTGCAAAATTAATTTTCCATTTGATTTAAACACGATCAAAACGTTTTGATAGAAAATTAAAATGATGATCACGCTGGGACTTTTCGCTTGCTATAATTGCCACCTCCAGTCTATTTTCATAGTTTCTCCATGTGACAATTTCTTTTATTTTTTTGGGTGCTCTTATTTCAAACTGGAGCACGTGACAGTAAAGTTTACCAAGGTAATTGCGCGTAAATTACCGTGGAACTGAATTGAGCTCAGAATTACTTTGTAAGCGAATCTTTGAGAGCATTGTTATAACAAAAGCCAACACTGAATGTTTATTTTACTTCAGTATCAAACTTTTTACAAAACAGGTTTTATATTTGAAAATGTTTTGAAATTGTGCAAGAAATTGATGAAGATTAAAAACGCATTACATAGTTCATTTAAAATAGTAGTTTCTATAAACAGGGTTGATATGTTAGTTGCTGAAGCAGAAGGTCGTATTTTGAGATAATTTGCGAATGTCCTTGACCTTGTTAGCTAAATAGCGAGTAAAAAACACTGAACAATATAAACTAGTCCTAAAATGTCTGAAGTGCTTACAGTAATGTTTTGAATAATTACTTACGAAACTTTTTAAAAATAATTTTTGTAAATAAATACTTTGTTGTAATTGTATGAGAGTTTTTCAGGGAAACTTAAACGTTCGAAATAGTAATCTATGTTATAAAGTGTTGTCATTTCGCATGATCAAAAAAATAAATATTTAAAAAAAAAACAGTGACATTAAAACTGCGCTCGCTGCGTGACACTGACTAGTCACATAAGTAATCTGTCCAACTGTGCATTGTCCACCAGCGCTTGATGAAAGGTTCTTTACAAGTCACTTCTCAGGAAGACTTGGAGAACAAATTGTCCTGAAATGGGAGTCGTGTTAAAATAATTGTGTGGTGGCCTAAAGTTGAACAAAACTTTGAACGAACGGAGTTATTGCAAGTAAACAGTCTCATGGATTCAAAATAAAATTGAAACAAAGAGGCAAGAATGCTGCGGGTATTTGAAGTGAGAATACATAGCTCCAATTCCAAGTAAAGAGCTCACACATCGCATTAGGCAAGTTGTTGAACTGAAAGAAGCAAAGAGGTAAGAGTAACAATATTTTCTACTTGATTAATAAAATATATTCCAAGTAGTTTGTTACTGAGAATGCCAATAGAAACGGATTGTTTGGTTAAAGATCGGATTTTACATGTATTTTGCAGTCTCCCGCCAATTTTCAATTACATGACCGGTAAGACAATCTGTAAACAGTGGTTGTTTCAATGCATGCTGTAAAATTTCGAATCGGGCGATTATTTATGAATTTTAAAAGCTAAGTATATCTATTCCGTTTGCATAAGTTTTTCGAAAGATGTATTTTTTTGCCATTGTCGTAAATGAGCAAAGTTTATATTTCATTCATCGTTTTGTTGTGTGACTATAATTACATATTAAACTTGTTCTAATTAATTTTTCGACCTCTTTCTTCTTATATTTTTATAATGTATTTTTTAGTCATGAAAACGATAAATGAAGTGCATTACACGAAAGCAGGTCTTACACTAACAGTATTTTTATCGAACCTATATCGCTTCAGCATTTAACATTTTACCGCTATGTAGTTTTGAATTTGCTGCTAATTGACCGGAAATATAGTGACATACCGCG
>JAOBAY020119878.1:0-16403 GCA_025331085.2 Zoanthus sociatus | reverse complement strand
TTTGGTAAAGTTTGGCATCATTTAGTTCAAATTAGCAAAAGATATAGGCCTTTGTACTGTCCAGCCTCGTTTTCATGTTAATATTACATACCCCTACGAAAACCTGCTGTAGCGACTCTCGGTGTGAGTTAAAAAATTGCCAACAAGTAATTTTATGTTCCTTAGGGATCCCTTAACACATCCAGATAGGTGGCTTGTTTTCTTTACGAAAAGCCCACAGGATTACATATGCTGCTAGACTAAATAACTGTTTTTAATTTTGCGACTAAAATTTTATAACCAGTCAAAAATGTGACCATGAAATTTTCTTAATTTCGAGCTCTGATACGACGGGCATTTTAGAAACGAAGGAAATGTAAAAAGCACGAGCCGTTGACACATTGTTCGACTTAGATATCACGCTTACCATATAAGGAAAATTGCTCTCAGTTCAATTCCATTATTTGATCTTTATTTTCATTCTGTTTCATTGTACAGCTTTTGATAAACGGAGGCGCTGGAATTACCAATGCCAACCTTACCGTGGCAAACGGTATTCTTCATATTGTTGATAAGGTTAGTTGATTGATGAAAAATGTTGGTAAAGACATGCCTTTTTTTCTCTTTAAAACTATTATTTGACCATGTTTAGCAGGGCGTAAGGTAGCAACATTTTTCATGGTATAGTTACATGATCTACACTTGGTTAAATCTTTTTGTAGTTATTACTTGAATTATTGAACTTGTAAATTTTGTTTTCAATAACGCGATGTTTTAAGACCTAGATAGCTTCTGACAATGTCACACTCGTAGCAGTTTTATGTTACTATATTGCAACGTAATGCTAAATCAAACTATGAGACCAAACTTAAGTCTCACTGTCGAGTAATGTTGTAGAGCACCATTTTGAAACCATCTCTGCAGCGGCAAAATATCATTCATGATACTTCATTTTCCACTATATTATAAAAATGCAAGTTTGGAAATATCTGCTTAATTGGAGCAAGGAGCTGACGACTCGAGAGTTAGCCTTTCGTCATGGCATTTCATATACAATGGATAAATACAAATATAAAAATACTAAGCCTTGATGATAAATCATCCCCCAAAAGGGACTCTTCAGTGTTAACTTGGAAGCACTGAAATACAGGATTAGGATTTTGATCGTCTAGATAGTCACACATGGCGGCTCACATATATGTTTGAAACCTTATCGAGTGCTCTCAATAAATCAGGTAGACCACAGCACTCGTACATGTGCGTTGATTATATTAAGTCCCTGATGGAAGGGCTAGGAAAAGGGAGGCTCCAGGTAATGAGGTTGCTGCGATTGAGCAATTCACCGATGACTTCACTCTTAACACATGTACAGGAAATTAAGAAACAAGGCTGTGTGGGGCCTATGAATATAATGACCGTGGCGGAAGTAAAGGTTTGGATTCCAGAATACCAGAATTCTCGATTCTGGATTCGGTCAATGTTTTGTATTCGGATTCCATTACTCTGGATTCTGGATGCCACAAGTCTGGATTGTGGATTCCAAAGCTCAAAATCCTGAGGATTCCGGATTCCGTGTCATGGAGTAGTTTAATGTTCTTATCCAAGAAGACGCGAAGGTCTAACCAAAAATTACAGACGTTAAGGCAAAGCAGTACCTTCTACTCAATTATTTTGAATCGATCCTGAGAGATGGTCCGGGCAGGTATCGAATCACCACCTGCACAGTAAATTATATCCTTATCAACTTGGCTAACCAGGCTGCGGTTGATGCTTAGACGTCCAAACTGCCTTCTTAAAAACGGGCCTTTTTTTGGCAAAATTGGAAGTGCGCTTACGGAAAATGCATTTGCTATGCTGAATCTGAATTGCTTCAGAGATGTCAAACAACATTGCTTGGCTAGTGAGATCGGGAGGATACCATTTCAATAGCAGAGATAGTGCAAATTTTTTCTTGATGGGTTAAACTGCATTTGCTTATTTGGTAGTTCTGCAGAAGTGAAAAAGTTTGACGCTTAATTTTTTCTCTTTAAAACTTGGACTTATCAGTTTTAACCAATCGTTTTAAAAGTAGATTATATTATTTACAATATACTGGGGTCACAAAAACAATGCTTCCAAGAGTCGTGTGTTTGTCCTATTTAATTTTGATGAGTGAGCTTGAAATGGCTCGATCCACCTGAATTACTCTTCAATTTATAAGATTTAATGGAGCCGAAACCAGTTGTAGCATTAAACGCAATTTATAGGTATCATGCTAACTTTTTTTCTTATTTATTTTCAGCAACGTTCTAGTTATTGCTGTTAGACATCTATTCTCAACACATCGTCACACTAAAGTATGTGCAATTTAAGCTCATTTCAACTGATACCTGTTTTTTGTTTCAGGTTTTGATCCCCCCGCGAATAGTTGATGAACATAATTACAATCTTTCCACATTGCTGCGAAACTATTCCCGTTTCTCTGAATTTGTAAAGCTTTTGGAGGTAAATTAATGTTTAAGTTGTCTATGTTCAGAGGGGTGGATGAATAGACAAATTATCTTAATGCCATTTCAAAACACAAATCCAAACCCAGTAACAGTACTTTCATCTTGGCTAATTCCTTATATGGAACGTATGTTTTATTTTCTTTTTACTGTTCGATTTTCTTAATTTTACTATTTAGATTTGCTCGTCCGGGGGTTGCCGCGGTCCTTTAAACCCAGGAAAGTCCTGGAATTAAGGAAAATGGTTTCCAGACCCTGGAAAGTCGTAAAATATTGCTCACGGTCCTTGAAAACCTTGGAATCGGAAAATAATTTCCTTGTTTATTTCTGCAAATAACAAAAATTTCTAGGTCTTTGTTAAAATAGTTTTGATATAATTCCGTTGTAAAGTGATATAATTTTATGTTTATAGAGATGTAGAATAAATTCCGCGTGGTTTGGTTTTTGTCCATAAGCGATCGATCTGTCGTTGTTTTTTATCTTCAGCCGAATCCTAAAAAGCTTTATAGTTCATGGTGTGTATTTTGTAGAACTGATCATGATATTTAAAAAAAAAATAGGTGTAAAACATTCAAATATGAAATAACTAAATAGGCGTATAAATTACAGTGGTGCTTGTGAATACCTAAAATATGTAAAACATAAGTTTTGAATTTGTACTGTGTTGCAACGAATCTCAGGCAACTTTACGGATTTCTATCGGTCAAAAAACAAATTGTTGTCGTTTTGTTTTAACATTTAGTCTTTTAACAAGTAAGCAATCGTTTGACCTTCCTGTTTGTTTACAGTATAGAATACAGATTGGAGCGAATACAAATCGGATGTGTTCATGCAGGCGTGCGTACGTGATAGTTTGGCGCGCAAATTTTCAAATTTTGAGACGAACATCTAGGAGCAAAGGAAAACTTTCGTTGCCTGTGGTTTCCTGAGGTGTGAAGATCTTCCCCCTGATTGGTTATAACACAATACATATTCGAGACATATGTAAAATACTTCTTGGGGATACGAAGAAAAAGATAATCTAAATGAAGACGAAGACTCTCAGCGAGACGACTCACGAATACTGCGCACAAGCAGAAGTACTTTTCAGACAAAAACTAACATCTACAACATACAAGTCGATAAAGATTCATTTCAAAGATTGATACTGTTATCCCAGACTCTGCTTTTCTCAGTTTCGACTTTACATTATCAAACGAATACGCATTGATAGTAGAACACACTTAAATTAATTCCCTATATGAATCAAAGAATCGAACTTAAGATTGCTTAAACAATAAAGCGAAGAAGAATCAGTTCCGTAATTACTAGTAAACATTGAGGATTGAGGCACTTTATATACAAACCAACCTCCCAAAGCAGGCTGGAGGATTTAAAACAGTTGTCATTGTTGTACAAACTTTTATGCAAATGATGCAGTCCCAGCTATAATTAAGTGAGTGTCCGTGAGTCAAAAATGGACAGACAAAAGTAAAGAACATTCTGAGTTAGTTGTGGTTATAACTGTTAGCTGAACACATTTAACGTTTTCGTTGCGTTTACGGCCCAAATCGCTTTTACATTTTCTTAATTATTTTATTATTGCTTTAGGAATAATTGTTATTTTTGGTATTTCAGAAGAACAATTTGATTGCAACTCTCGACAATTGTGCGCACTGCACAATTCTTGTGCCCACAAACGATGTCTTGAACAACAAGAACATTGTAAGTAGATTATGTCAAACAACTTCATAAACTATGGGTTACGGGTCTTTTGATTATCCGATTTGAATGAGAAGACTTATATTCGGTGAGTTGTAGCTGTTGGCTTGGCAGTTCATAAAATTGGAGCTTTTATAAAGAATCAACAAAATTTGATCGCCCGCTCAATATGTGATGTCAGCGGTTGTTTATGACGTAGGTTACGATGGTAGTATGAATAAAACGAGGAAAACCATGGTTACTGTGCGGCTTTTGGCTGCTGTTAAGGATAAAAAAAAACTTCGCAAGACATAGATTGCACAAAAAATACTCGGGCTTGCTGTGGAATGCCCGAGTTATAAATTGGACTTCGTTATTATCCGTTTTGAGACTCAAAACGCAGTCTAGCATAGTACATAGTACAGCGCATGCGTACACAGGTAAGTTTCAAAGCACATGGTTAACATGGGATGGCCTGCATGAGAAACTGTACGTGATTTAAGGCTTCATATGTCTTCTTACACGCTCAAACTACAAACAAAGGCACTCCTTTTTTTGGTGTTAGATTCGCACTAAAATATATCGATTTAAAGAAAAGAAAAAAAGAAATGACAAAAATTAAAAAAACAAAACTTCCGGGAAAGAAGGGTCAGAACAGGAAGAGAACTCGATCCGTCTACATAAAAGTCAAAAGTTTTACAACAAAGCTGCGTTATGAAGTACACGATATGCATTCACTTCCCCATTATTATTAGATATATTTACCTTCATTTCGCCATTGTTAAATACGTACTTGTATAAATATTCTGCATCTGTTGCCTGGGATATAAGATTCCCACAAACCTAAAGAACTTGATAGGATGCCTCTGTTATTCTGTTTGATAAACAATTTTTTGTTCAGCAGATCATTATGAAGAGTTTCAAATTTGGAAATTCAAATTTGGAAATTCAAATATGGAAACCGAGATGCTTTGCGCACCATTTTAAAGAGATTTGAATCTGAATCCTGATTGTTTCGCCTATCAAATTCCTCTCGTCCAATGTTTCAATATGGAATTTTGCGCAACTTTAGGCAAGACAAGCATCCATTCCTTCATTGCTTTTCATTTACTTTCTTGGTTAACTTGTTCAATTTATTATCATGTTGTTATTATCTTTGTGCATCAGTTTCAATAACCTTTAGTACTGGTAATAAAAATAAAGCTTTGCGAGGGTTACTGAGTCCTCGTAAGTTCTCAATGTAAAATACGCGAAATCTCGTATTTTTCGAGATCTCGTGTTGGTCTTGGAAATATCGAGAAGTCATTGTTTTCTAATGAAAGATATTTCGCGGTACGACAGATATTTCTTACAAAACGAGAGCTCACTGATAGCCAACAATGCAAAACAATACTCTTGATAAAGTAGCTCATTTGTTGCTCATTTGTACATTTTGCTTCTTTCTTCTGGCAACAGTGCTATAAAGCCGGAATGAAACACTTGTAAGCATAACGTATTTGTTAAGACGGTCTAAAAACTAATTTACGGAAACATTTTTGATAACACTTTGTTACCATTTTTCAGACGAGGGACCAATTACTGTATCACTTTGTGAAGCATTACATCACCCGAGTGTCGTTTGTAAACGGTCAGGAATTCCCAACTGCTCTTGGCTCCACGCTTAAAGTGAGATTTACGAAAACTAAAGATCAAGAGGTTTGTCCATCACATCAAGCTGACAATCGAAAATTATGGAGTTATGGCAATTGATGGGGTTATCTGAAAACAGGCTAAAGTCTTTCCAAGTTATTAAACCTTAGTACCAAAGTAGTGGCTTGGATACTTTTAAGTATTGCCGCGCGAAGTTGTATATAACTTGTGTGCTTAGCTGTTGGTGTTTTAGTCGCCCTGATGAAGACCACTTAATATGGTCGAAATATAGGCATAATCGAGTTATTGGTTGTTTCAGTTGTGTTTATATATAGCCTAATAAATTTCACACTAATTCTTCGGACAGCTGCAAGGATAAAGATGATCTCATTTATAAACATTTTTGCTCGGGGGGACATAATCAGACGTTCGGATATTGAAGTGATGTTGACAGACGGAAACTTTTGGAAAAGAACGATTAAGAGCTAAGGAGGACCAATCAGCTTATAGGTTGCTCCAGATGGCCTTAATTCTAATGACTTTTTTTATTCGCAGAATAGACAGTCGCGCGCGTGAAATTAGTTGTCTAGATACATTTTGTTTTGATTATAGTAATCTTTATTGTAAATGAGATTGTTAAGGTCAATAAGAGTTTTGTTATATACCAGTTATTCGGAGAAGAACAAAAACCGGTGTTTTGTGAACCTTTGAAATCACACTGAATTGCCCTTCCTCTTCCAAGACTGAAGTGTTTTGCGCAACTGTTGACGTTTCTGTTGCCTTCTCTTTTTTACAGGGTGCATGGGGCTGCTAACCCCACGCCCAATCTTCCTCACTTTACCCTGGCTTAGGACCGGCAAGAGACCTGACGGCCTCCACTGAGGCGGAAATACAATGATAAATGTTCTCCGTTTATTTTCCGTAGAAAAGCTCGATTCACTGTCGGTGTTGTTATTACCCGTCTATAACATATTGTTGCCCTTTGAGCGCTTGTTCTCCTGCACGTGATGTCCTCTCGTTCACTAAGGTTACGATAAAAATGGACTTTGATTGTCATGGTATTCAGCAAAACGCTCATTGACCTTATCCTTGGGAAAGCAGTATGTTTTGTGATCCCCTGACGGCCATGTTTCCCTCGGCTCCGCCTTGGTCCCAGTCAATAAATCTTAATTGTAACTGATAGTTTTAATTAGTTTGTTCATTACGTGCATGTGTGACCGCTTTTGATTACGTACATCGGCAGATTGTATGTAACTTGTGTGTTTAACGGTTGGTCTTTTAGTCTGCCTGATGAAGACCATTTGATATGGTCGAAATATGGCGTTATCGAATTAATGCTTGTCTTAGTTGTGTTTATATTTATGTTTTACTGAGGAGTCATCATTGCCACTTTTGATAATATTATAATTATTTTTGTGATTTATAATGAGATTATCCTTAATTTTAGGTTCTAGCAAACGGAGTGGTTATCAAGGACGTGTCGAATCCGTTAAAATCATCAAGATCTGTGGTGTATGGTATCGAAGGCGTGTTGGTTCCAATTAAGAGTATTTGCATTGAATATAAGACAGTAACTGAATATGTGAGTAAGACAATGCACCACTATTTGAAATGGAATGCTGCGTCAGTGTTTCTACAGAAACAGTTATACAAATAGTTAAGTTTTACATCGTAAAAAAATAGAATTTTGAACTGACGTTTCGGACTGGAGTCTTCATTCACTCCGACTTTCACTCCAGTCCCTAATCTAGTTAAAAATTCAACTTATCCATTTGTAAAACCACCACTGTTTTAGGTAACAGTGCAATGAAAAAGTTAGTTATATAACTCAGTTAACTTTATTGATACAGTATAATTATTTCCACTTACTTCTTCAATCAACTTGCTTTAAAGCAAGAAGATTAATGCAGCAGGCTGCAAGACGCACGTTTTTCACATGAGCCAGTTGAATGGTGCAGCCGAATCGCTTAAACGTCGCCATTATTGGGCAATTACAGTTCGGATTGGAAATATAATTATCCGCATTTAAAGGAAGACAATTTAAGTCAAGTATTACAGCAAAACGCTTTCAACCCTCAGAATATATCGCCGAATTCAAGTGCTATACATTGCAATAGAAAACAATGTCTAAGTCATATCGTGTAAGAAAGTTTTTCACTGCGCATTTTACACAATATAATAAAATCGTGAAAATCGTGGCTACGGCCATGATAGATGTTATTAAAGGCGAACCTTTTCCTCCTCCATTGTTTTGTTATCCTGAGTGTAAGTCCAGGAATCCTTTCACCTTACCAACCAAGCAAATCAGGCAGCGGCAATTCAATTTACAGTAGCTTGTCCATCAATTTACCGCAATGTGATTAGCCTAACTGGTAAAGTTCCAGTTTATCGTGCGGGAGGCTTGGGTTCGATTCCCGGCCGGACTAGCATTTAGGGTCTTAAGATAATTGTGGAGAAAGTGCTGCCTTTGCTCTAATGTTTAGACGTTCACGTCTTTTCTGATAATCGTAGGCCTTTGGAGACATCTGTGTTTATGTTTGTGTGTCTGTCATGTGAAAGGTCTCCGTCCACCTTTGAGTGGTAAAGATGGTGTCCCCAGTTAGTTGGCTTTTGGCCAGCTAAATACGTTTGACACCTAAATAAAGTTATTATGATTATGATTATGATTATGATTATTAATGTCATTCAAAGATTTACAACGAAATTTGTTTTGTGGTATGAAAATGACATATGAATGAACTTAATGAAATTTACCTGATCTTCTAATTGTGCCTTCTTTTAAGAGTGGGTTTGATTTGTGGCACCGGTATTACAGAGGTTACGGGTTCAAATCTTGTTGAAGCCTGAAAAGAAAAGGTGGACCCACTAAAATGACCTGCTCACCCAGTTACCAGTTGTGGCTTCATAGCTCAGTTGGTTAGAGAACTGCACCGGTATCATAAAGGTCACAGGTTTGAATCCCATTAAAACCTCAAAAGTCAAGGTGGGCCCACTAAAATGACCTGCTCACCCAGTTGTGGCTTTGAACATAGCTCAGTTTTTAAGATTACGGTACCGTCTAAGTAGTGTTTTGAGTTTATTATTTATATCTTCTTAGTTTTACATAACACACCCTTCAACCTATATACCGTTGGAAAGATTATGAAATTACTTTTGTAAGCGAAGACAACCTCGTTAATTTAGACTGAAAAGTTTTCCTTTGCGAAGTTCCAAGTAACCAACATTTTAATTTCTGGAAATTTTTGTTGTTGTTAAAAAATTAGTTTAAACTTAAATTCCACAACGGTGTCAGGGATTTTTGATAGCATGTGACATTGAATTTTTAGAGCCGATTCAACAAACTTTTATTTTTCGAAGACGTAAATGCTTTGAATTAACTTTATAAAAAGAAAACTAAATTGAATTTCAAAATTTCCTGACGCCGTTTTGGAGCTCATGATATAAGCTATCAATACGCCAAATTTTGTGGCGATAGGTAAAAAAACTGATTGAGTTGTAACTTCTTATATAGCCGCACGTAGAGTTAAATTTTGTTTCGAGAAAAACGCATTTGAAATAACACCGCCCACTTGTTTGTTTACTTCCGGCAACAGTTTTACTTGTAATATCTCATGAACCAAATTAGCGTTTGGAGAGATTTTTTTTTTTTACTTTGAAGCTGCTTTTAAGGACAAGCATTTTTTATTAAAAAATTTAAAATTTGATATTTTTTTTTGCATTTCAGACTGTACTGTAACCTTAAGCAGGCTGTCCGGCATGGATCATTCAAGTTTTATAGCGTTTTACTTGTTTTAAACCTGTTCCCAACCAATAGAAACTGGTTTGACTTGGTAGCAACCAAGAGAAAAAGGTTCGACCTGGTTACAAAAACAGGAGTTAGATTTTTTTACGGAAGATATGTTGTAACACAGTCGGAAAAGATCATAATTTAGAGATTTTAGTTAATAATTGTGAAAAATTAATCAGCCTAAATGTGAAAGGAAAAGAATATATTTTTAATCGTTTAATTCATCTGAATATTTTTTTGTCTGAAAAAACATTGATTTGCTTCCGGAAATCAGTTGAGCAAGCATGGATCCACCAATGAAATATTAAACTCAGGTAAAGAGATAAATTTTTGGGGTGACGTGTTTCGAATCCTTTATTAACACTTGGCAGGAGCTTTCGCAATGTTTAGTTTGTTTCAGTTCTTAAGTAATGGCAATAGTAGTAATATCGAAGTCACTCATATACGGTTCCGCTCCTCGCTCCGCCGTATTTGACAGTTCGCTTCGCTCACTGTGACTCCGATATTACTACTCGGAAGCATGTTGAGTATATATGTTGTTGATAAAATGTACGTCCGATATGCTATTAAATGCATGACCTTATAAAACTAGCAGTCACTCAAATACGGCACTTCATTGTTACCTAGATGTGCCCCAGACGGGCCCATTTGAAAACTATAGTATATGGTCAGCTACATGATTCCTCACGGAGTGTCAGTGACTGACAGTTTTCGGATTTGAACAAAAATAGGTTTATAATTATCTTGCAAAAAAGATTTCAATTTGAGGAAACACAGGTTTATAATTATCTTACAAAAAAGATTTCGATTTGAAGAAATATAGGTTTACTGTTATATTACAATCGTATTAAAAGAATTTCTATTCATTTGGAGATCTGTTTGAAATATAAATTTATTATCAATATGGATCAAGCCGTTCAGAATTTGAACATTTTGTTAAGCAGAGATTTTATAACAGATGGGACTTATGCTGACAGTTTAAAAACAATTGCTGAAAATTCATCCCCTCCTATAACTAAGAGGAATCCAGTTCTTACTCCTAGAATTAAACCATCTCCTGGGAATATTGAAAAGGAAATAGATGATTTAATAGATGAGATCTCAAAAACACCTCTTAGAAGGAACATCGAAAAGGAAATAGATGATTTAATAGACGAGCTATCAAAAGAAAACCTAAGAGTATTATAAGAAAAATCATAGAGCAAGGACCGAGAATCCTTGATGAATTAGACCGTGAACGAGAAAGTAATCAAGTTAAGATTGGTCGGCGTTTCTATAAATGGACATTCTTTAGTAAACTTGAAAAACCACTTACTGAAAGAATGATGGAGAAGCTTGAAAGTAAAGTTAAATCTAGCTTTTATTTGAGATATTCTTATACCTATCGGTTACGCGTTATTGAAGATGGAAAATAATTCTGTTTCATAAAACTGCTAAAGATTCACCATGGTTTTATTTCTTGAATGACGTTGATGACGATGATATTCAACCAGAAACAGCTTACAAATGGTTAATCAACGAAGAAAATAAACGTTTATGTATCAATGATATTGAGCGTCCTGATACGAAATGGGTGTTTGTTAGATTTATCTAAGTTGAGCTCAAAGAAGGTATTGATAGTCAACCTTTGTTAGGAAATGGATTACTTCCAGATTGGCTTAGAAGAAATCGTCAAATCATATCACTTTATACTTATGATGATAATTTATGTTTATTTCGATGTATTGCCGTTTATTTGGGAGCTAGACCAGATTACTGCAAAACTAAAACATTAGAGCTGGCTAAACGATACAAACGTAATGTCAAAGGCACTGCTCTTGATGAACTCCCTAAAGTTGTGAAATGTTTCAAAACTGGTATAAAAGTTTATGGGCCAACTGAGGAAGGTAAATAGTTTCTCAGAAAGTTACCAGCTAACTATATTGATCAGATAACTATCGGGATATACAACGGTCACGCGTTTTATATCAAGAATATTAAAAAACTGGCAAAAGAATATTTATGCGGTGATTGCAATGCTAGATTTACTAAGAAACCAAATTTAAACCATCATGCTTCTTGTTGTGAAGAAGGTGAAACCAAAATTATATGTAACAATAAACTAATAGAAGCTCCTAAGTCAGCTTTTGAAAAGGCATTCTTCCCATCTGCTAGCTATAAAGGTACTAAGGCTATTGAGTGGCTTGAATACGAATCTAGGAAACGGAATACGCATATTCATCATCTACTACGCGGCCATGGATATATTGCTAACCTCCCAGTTGATGGTTATGATCCCAAAACTAAAACAGCATTTCAATTTCATGGTTGTCATTGGCATGGTTGCTTAAAATGTTACCCAACTGATCGCCAGGGAATTATAACTAAAAACGTCACGAGAGATAAAGCTTACAAAGCAGAAATCTATCATGAAAACAAAATCAAAGAAGCTGGTTACAATCTTGTGATACTAAGGGAACATGATCAACAATATTGGTGCACTCAAGTACCCAAGAAATACCCATATACATATCCTCATGCCATAGTATATGATTTCGAATCTTACTTCGACAAGGAATCAGCTTTGAACCCAACTGATTATCTCACTCTTGAAAACAATCATGTTCCAATATCTGTATCAAATGGGTCAACTATTGATAGAGAGCCGATTCATATTTATAACACTGACCCAAAAAAATTGATCGCAGAATTTATAAAACATATTGAAATCAATGCTAAGAAAATTCGCGGGCAAATGAGACTAAAATTCATCCCTGTTGATAAGCCACTAACTTCAGTGAATAACACATACAAAACAAGCAATTTAAACATGTCTTTTAATATTCGCCATATTTGCAAGCACACAGCAGGAGCGGTTTGTGGTCGTTCTGCACGGTAAAAGGTCTTCCATAAGTGTACTGGTCAAATCGCTCGAGACCATATAACACGGCTAGAGCCTCTTTTTCTATTTGCGCCCAGTTGCGCTCAGATGAAATTAATGATCTCGATGCATATTCTATTGGATGGCCATTTTACATCAGAACTGCGTCAAATCCATGTTTACTGCTGTCTACTTGAATCAAAACTTCCTTTCAGCATCAAAATAAGCTAAGCACGGAGATTTGGAGAAATTTAAGTTGGTTAAATGAATCTTCTCACTCTTTGGACCAAATAAATGGAGTGTCTTTCCGCGTTAGGGCACGGATTGTATCTAATGTTCTGGCGAGGTCAGGTAGGAATCTTGACATGTATTGAGCCATGCCACAGAGACGCTTTACACCTTCCACATCAGTGGGAGCTGGCATTTCGTGAATTGCTTCAACTTAGTTTTTGTCAACTTTTACTCCCTCTCTAGCACTTTATGTCCGCGGAATGTAATTTCGGTTGGGCCAGTTTGCTGTTTATCCTTATTTGGTATAATATTCTTCTCAGCACATCTCTTCAATGTTTCTGCTAATTTCCGCTGGTTGTCTCTTTCTTCCTCAGCTTCAGTATTGAATACACCCTGAGCGGTGGGTGGATACCTTTAGGCACAATTTGGTTTTGAAATTTGCAGTGAAATCGGCTAATGAAGCTACGATACCAAAGAAGAAGACCAAACCAATCAGCTTTGTCAGAGCTGGTGTGCAGGTGTCAAACAGAAGACCAAAGAGGAGAGTTGTTGGTCAAGGAAGGAAATGGGAAGTTCTTGAGGACAAGACATTGCCAGCAGACATCGTGGTGTCTGACTTACACCCTGATTTGACGTTGCTAGATAGGGAGGGAAGAAAGATAATCCTTGGAGAGTTGACTGTACCATGGGAGGAGAGTATTGGTGAGGCCCAGCAGAGGAAACGTAACTGTTATGAAGAATTGAGGGTGGAAATTGATGAGCGGGGCTGGAAGGTGGAGGTCATTCCTTTTGAAGTGGGCTGCTGCGGCTTCCCTGCAGCATTGGTGGGTCGCTTTTGAGGGCAATTGATCCATGTAGAAGTTGATCGGTGGCAAAAGAAATGGGTGAGAGGGCAGAAGAAGGTAGCACCTGGATTCTAAGGTACTGGGTGCAACAGGAAACAGCTGTTGTGGGCCCACTATCATGAGGGATACTGAGCTTAATGAGTCGAAATCCTGAGTTTTAGTGCGCTTTTTGGGCGTATCTTTTCTATTTTATTTTTATTTTTATTTTATTTACTTCGCCATTTGTGATGTGCAATGATGTGTAATAGAAAAAAAATATATAATCTCTTTTTTTATACTTACATTCTGGCGACAAAATGAACGACTGAGAAATCTGAATAATGAACGAGGCGAAAGCCGAGTTTATCAAGAAAATATTTGAGTTTGTTTTATTGGCAGCGTGTGCGTATAAACTAGTTGGTAAAACTACCTACTAGAGAGACCGAAATATCAAAAACAATCATTGATGTCTTTCTAACCACAAATGAAAGTGCTGTTATTTCATGTGATGTGAAACATTGTGCAATTAGTGATCACAATTTAGTCCATGTGACAATGAAGCTGAAAACACCAAGGCCGCGATGCTCATATGTAACTATTAGAAGCTATAAACACTATGACACAAACAAGTTCCTTAAAGATTTGGAAAACGTTCCGTTTCATATGGCTGAATTTTTCAATGATTTCGAAGATCGAGTATGTGCTTTTAATGGCTTACTTCTGGATATTTTAAACTTTCATGCTCCAGTCAAGCAAATCAAAATAAAGTCAAAGCCTAATCCATATGTCACCTCTGGGATTAAACAGCTCATGAAAAATGTGTGGCATAAAAGCGCTATTAGAACAGGCAACAAACTACACTGGAATGCGTATTGTTTCTTTCGTCAAGAAGTTAAACTTGAAATTAGAACTGCAGAAATGGAACACGTACGCTCAGAAATTCGAAATACTTATGTCAACACAAATTCAATCTGGAAAATTATTGATCGAGTCATCCCAAAGAAGAAAGCACCTTTAACGACTGTATAAGATCCTTATATTCTTACAAATAAATTCAATGATTTCTGCTTAGATGTTGGAAAACAACAGCTCAAAAGACCTTAGCTCTGGCTAATGAACACGATCTAATTGTCAATGATATGGACCAACATTCGACTCATTTGTTTGAGAGCGGTGGCTCTAGTTCTAGTGAAGATAGCGGAGTAAAGTTCACATTTCAATCAATTTTGGAGGAAGATGTAAAGAAGATTATCAGAAGTTTACCATCCAACAAAGCTCCGGGAGACGACAAAGTTACGGCAAAAGTTTTGAAAGACATGCAGTTCACCTGTGACTGTTCCAACAATTACAAGCCTTATTAATAGCTCATTTTCTTTAAACATTTTCCCTCAAGTTTGGAAAACAGCCAAAGTTGTTCCAATCCAAAAGTTGGGTGATCCTGCGAATATTCATCCTGTTCGCTTTCACTACAATAAGAACAAAATCTTGCAAAAGAAATAACCAATTAACTTCTATAAAATACAATATAATTGTGTGCAAAACCTTAACAGATTTTGTTTTTAGCATGCTACAGCGCCAGCGGTTCTTTTCATGAATAAACTATTTTGCAAACAAGTTTTTTTTATGCGAATTTAATTCACTACACTTATATATATCCTTACCGTTTGACTGGTATGTTCCTAAAGTTCTTGTAATCTTTTTTTTTGGTCTGTTTATTTACCTACCTATGGTATTTAAGGTATGCGAAAGATCTGCACACTCTCAATTTATTGAGTTCCTGGATTCTAATAGACGAATTGTTGAAGAATATGGACGACAAGAAAATATCTGTAATCGTTTTGTTGGACATGTTGAAAGCGTTCCACACTATCCGCCATGATTTAATGAAGTTTGCATAATGCAGTTTTATACAAACTTCATAAAATAGGTGTTTCAGATGCTACGTGTGCTTGGTTTGAAAGTTATTTATCACAACGTAAACAAGCTGTCAAGATCGAGGATACTTTATCTGACCCATTACCTTTGACAGTAGGGGTACCGCAAGGGCCTATCTTAGGACTCGAGCTGTTTACTTTATACGTCAATGACCTTCTTCAAGTCCCTAAACACTGTAGAGTCTTGAGCTAAAATTTGCATGGCACTTCCTTTAAGTCAACTCTTAGATGCCGCTTCTGCTGTTAACCAAGACCTCAGGGATATATAAAAATGGTGTTGCACACATTCTCTGTTAATCTTGTTAGTCTTGTCGGGGACAAGACAAAATTTCTCGTTTTTGGTGGTCCACAGCTTACCAGAAATATATCAACTATACCACCTGTAATGTTTGGAAAAGAGGTCAAGCTTACCACGATTGCTAAAGATTTGGGAGTATACATTGACTGTCACCTTAACTGCAACGAACATATTGCAAAAACTGTTTCAACTTGTATGTACATGCTGAGTCCATCGACAGGATAAAAGTATCTTCTGGACAGTAGGACTCTTGTTTTGTTAATAAGCGCTTTTGTATTCAGTATATTATATTATTGCCCGACAGTCTGGAGCAATACTACAATAGAGAATGTAAAAAAGCTCCAGTTAATTCAAAATTTTATATGTAGATTTATTTTAGGTTTGAAGAAGTATGACCATATTAGTGAGGGCCTAAAATCTCTGAATTGGCTTAGCGTGAAAGATAAATTGCTTTTAAATTATTTTTAGTAATGGTTCATAAGTGTATTCATGAGCAAATACCTAGTTATCTTTGTGGAAAATGTAATCAGCGTTCAAAGTTTCATGAGAGAAATACTAGGAAACTAGACGCCTGTACAGGCGTTTACTCGGGCTACTTAATGTGCCATAGAAAGATTCCTTTGGAACTCAGAAATGCAAACAGTTATTTAATGTCTAAAAACAACTCCAAGAAGCTCTCTTTTGGCAAAGGCAAA
>JAOBAY020119805.1:0-16408 GCA_025331085.2 Zoanthus sociatus | reverse complement strand
TATTTTAAGATTATAAGAACAGCATAAAAATAACCAAGTTCTGTGTAAAAACAACTTTTAACTTAGGGTATTTTGCTGTGCTCACGAATTAGATTTTATTCTAATTTATTATTGAGATTGTTTTACAGGAAAATAAAAGTGCTTCCTAATATGCTTTAATGACGATTTTCCATCGTAAACTTTATTTTTTATGCATTACTGTTATAATCGAGTGGACTTTGTGGACCTTTTCGGCCGTTGGGAAGGGTGCACCCCTTTCCCCCCTCCTTCCCCCTGGATACGGGCCTGAGCTTAAATGTCCACCTACATTCTAGACTCTCTAGACTTGAAAGCAGATTATGTTTGTGTAAGCGTTTAAGGATTAATTTAAAACTGATATAAAACATATTTTATCTTCCTCAGTCGTTATCCATTAAACCTCTAATGTCAAATTTATTTGTCCAGTTATTTTTCTATTAAGTAAAATTTATTAATTGATAATAATAAAAAGAAGCAGAGCAAAAATTGTGTTTTTATGTTGTCTCACCTAAACTAAAACTTACTTACTTACTCACTTCCTTACTAACTTAATTACTTACTAAATTACTAATATATTTATTTATTAATTTATTAACTTACTTTATAACTTACGTAATACATTACTAAAGTACTTATTTATTAGCTTACTAATTTATTAACATACTTACTTGTTAACTTAGTAACTTACTTAAATACTTACATAATTACTTACGTAGGTCTTTATGTCCATGCGGATATACCTTTTAAATATAGTCGCAACCCTGCCGACGTTAAACAGTGATAATATTAGAATTTTAAGCATTTGAATTAGTGAGAAAAAAAAATTTTTTTCAACTATTAATTTTAATGATCTAATATGGATACAAATAAATTTTTGTTGTTGCTATGGAAACAAAATTTAAATTCCCAACAAAACAATAAGTAATAATTACAAGGCACTTCTATAAAGACAAAATAACGAAAAGAAAACAGTAACGAAACAGCTGTTAAAATCACAGAAAAACACTTGTAAAATTCCCTGGGCAGAAAAAAATGTTTACATGACAGTATCACGAAAAGGATTTCTAAAAACACTATTTGTTTTGAGGGAAGACTTTGCTAGGTGTCCCATAATGAGGCTCCTCAGAGATATTTTAGAAACCGACAAATTAACAAAAGTCATCTATATCTTTCAAAAGCAAACATTTGGGACAATCTATACAATATTATTTCTTTACAATAATAACAATCAAGTATTATGATAGGTACCCTAATATCAATATTAATTTTAATGGGAAATTGCAGAAGTTCAAAATTAAGCAGCTTACATTTAAGGACAAAATTTGCATTTTAAAATGTCAAAAAAATGATCAGTAGCTTTCATTGTTAGGAAAGATTTTACAGAGATTCAGAGAAAAAAATAACAATTGTTAGACCTCTTACATATGGCATCATCGAGCAAATAACATCAAATAATGCTGGTCGAATCTCACTAAGTATGAACTATAATTTATACTGTCTCTTACGTCAAGCTTAATTTTGTGTTAAATTTTGCATATCAGAAAAAGCAAATCAGTTTCAAAATAATTCATTTTGGTCAACTGCCTCGACGACGCGTAATGAATTCAACGTTTTTAAAGGAATCAACAAGCAAACTGGCAAGAGAAACACTTTTAGAAGGAATTGGTTGTCGTGTTTGCCATTTTAGCATCATACATAGTTTCATGGCGGTGCTCAGCTAAACTTTAACTGAGAAGTATTGAACGCTAAAGTTCCGAATGAGTGGAATATTTTGTTTTGTTATTTTAAACGTAAAAAGATTAGGAAATCATTATTTTTTTATTATTTTCAAAATCTTTATTTAATGTTTGTCAATCGTTATTTTTTCCGTTACAAATTTTGGTGTCAACCTGAACAAAACGATTTGCTGATACTAACCGCAACTGGTTTAAGCTCTAAAAACTTTGGGTTAAACGGGAAAGAAAGATTTTTTTTGAGAAAATGGATCAAGGCAATGGAAACTATACACAACGGAACAATGAGACCTTGCGGACTAATTTACAGCTTCATGTCGTTCTTCTCAGTTTAAGTATTCTTGCTTTAGCATTGGTAATATTTTTTGGAAACTTACTTGTCATTCTCTCGGTCGCTTTAAACCGAAGACTTCAAACGGTTACAGGAGCTTTTATTACAAGTTTAGCCACCGGAGATTTGATGATAGCTTTGCTTGTGGTTCCGATGATAATTGTATCCAACATTAAGGGTCCCGAAATGTCTAAAGATGGTGGAATTCAAGCTTGTCACTTTACAATATCACTAGCAATTTCCTTGCTATTCAACTCAATTGCGAACCTTGGTGGAATCAGCTTAGACCGATATATAGCTGTGATGGTACCTTTGAGATACAAAGAATTGCTGACTAAAAGAAGAACAGCGACTATCATTGGGATTGTATGGTTTTTGTCCACATTTTTTGGCTTTTTACCTTACACAGGATGGAGAACCGTATATCCGCGCTCCAAAGACGCAAAGGGACTTTATTGTCAAGTACCATTAAATCTTGATAGCAAATATATTCTAACAGTGTGTCTTATTGCACTGATCCCAACGGTGTTCATGATAGTTGCCTATTTTAGGATATTCCAAGCGGCAAGATATCATACCTCCATGATTGCAAATGCCTTTAACAGTGTTTTAAAAAACCATGGCAATTTAACAAGTATTGACCTGATAAAGGAAACAAAAGCAGCAAAGATGGTTTCTATGGTTATGGGAACTTTTCTTATTTGTTGGTTGCCACTTTTTGTTATAATGCTACTTGATGTTTCTCGTAAATATTTTGTTAACTCGTACGTGTATGCCGGAGCAGTCATGTTTGCAACTTTGAACAGTGCATTCAACCCCTTCATTTACGCGGCGAACAACAGAGAGTATCGCTATACTTTCAAGGCCTTGTTAAAATGCAAAATGTCGCGAAACAGGATAAATGCTGCCCCAACTTGAAATACATTGGAAATTTGAATATCTCTCAGTACTTGGAATAAAATACACTCAGTTTTTAAATATACATTCTTGGTTTTAAAAAAGGAAAAAACTTTATTTCAGTAGCAATGATTAAAATAGAACCGAAAAAAGAGGAGAAGTCGAAGACAAAAATTTACTTCATAATATTAGTAAAGATCGACAACAACAAAGCTGGGGTGATCGGCAGTGGTTGAGGAAAACTCCGACTGTGCCCGACAAGGACTGGTAATCATGATAACATCATTAACATTTTATTGGATTTGCTTTGCTTCAAGATATGTTTGAAAGAAAACTTAACTCCTCTATATAAAGTAAAAATGCCATATCTTGTACGTTGTATGAATTGATATTTATTTTGCCGATGTTTTTAATGGTTTTTATTAGTCAATTTTATTTGATATCGTTTGGATTATTCTTTGTGTGTGTATACAGCTGTTTTTTTTTCAGGGAAAACTGCACCAAAAACAAAAACTAAAAATTGTGTTGATCCATCACTGATATGTTTGGAAACTCTACTGCCGAGCTCAGAATTTAAGAAAGTTTCTAACATTCTATTTAAAATTTTATAAAAGTAAGTTTCAAAAAATACAGCTAATAGTCAAATAAATTAATTTGCTTTTTATTTTTTTTTTCCTAATTTTCAAGAAGTTCGTAAATGACAGCTAGCTAAAGACCGTTTACACTAGTTTTTCGTTCGCCTATAAACACACACTTTTTTTAATAAGAACAATCTCAGGCTGAGGCTGAAAAAAAGTGAAAATGTTTCTAGTTGAAACTCTACTGAATCTTGCAATTTACGTTTGCAATATGCACAGTAAAAACACAGAAGAACCGTTTCACATTTAGTATATTTACTATGTCCCGAATGATGCAAGCAGTATTACTAAAAGTTCCTCGGACGATCTGCACTGTTTTTCAATGTCTTGTCTTTTTGTTTCGATATTTTTCATTATTTCAAACTGCTCAAAGAAACAAGAACAGATTAAGAACAAATTGAGGCTGAAGCAGCCAAAAAATTTAAAACAATGAGCCTCGGCAAAATTTACTGATTCTTTTTTTAAAAAAAACGTGAACCTAGTTATATTTTTAAGTTTAATTTAATTGAGGTTCGAGTTATGCCATGACTTTCTTTTGCACGCTTCATATAGGAACATTAACTCTAGAAATTATTTTATTAATTTACAAACCCGATACCTTTCGTCTTTTTTTTTTTAAAAAAGCTGTTTTCTACTGACGGAAGACAAACTTGTTAATGATCCTATGCCAATATAAACGAGAACAAACAAATGAAATTGTATTTTGCACCAAACTGCATTAGCAAGACGAGATTGACAGTTAAATTTTATCCTCTCCGCCCGTAGGAATTAATTTCTTCAAACCAGACAACTTTTGCCCGTTTCAGGAAACTTAAATGTCATTTTTTGAAATTAGAAAATCTGTTTGCATTGGTATAATTATAGAGAAGTGAAGCCAAAATTGATGTCCAGATAACAAACAAATATTAAAAAATATAGCTCCAATCTCGAATTAATATTTGGAACCTATTTCGTTTCCTTGTATATTCCCAACACTTGCGGCATTGCATATTATTAAAATATATAGATTTTGTTTGAGAACGCCACTTGCGAGGCTGAAATTAAAAAAAAAAAAATTAAAACATGCTAATAGTATAAGAACAAAGATTATATAATTTTCTTTTTTCGGAAAATGTTTGTCAGTTCAAAATCGCCTAAGCTGTTGGCAAATTAAAACGCAAATTTTGGAAGAACGATTTGCAATTTAGTGTATTCAAAATAAAACTCGTCGTATAAACAGCTGAACCATCTGATCTGACATCGGAGTGACGTGCAAGAAACCTGCAATTATGAGAACATTTGAGAATGAAAACCTTAAAATGGTGAAGCTATCCAGTCCTTGCCGTCGCTCTTACAAAAAACGAAAGCATATTTCTCAATATCTCTTTTTTTATGAGTGAAAGACGAGTTAACGACCTCATTCGTCAACTATAGCACTAAATTATGTTGGACATAAAAGATTCATATTCTATCAAACTGAAACTTGAAAGGCTGCCACCCACTCATTGCATTTAATTTACCCGCGATACATATGAGAAAAGATAATGGAGCGTTCTTAAACTGGATTTAAAAACATAAAGCGTTATTCAATTATTAAAGCAAGAACACTTTCAATTATAAAAAACAGATTCCTGAACAAGCTTGGCTTTTTATATTTTTTTGATATGTACGGAACCGATTTAAAATTGAAATTTCCTTTCTGTTTTTAGATAGAAGCATGCAGTAACTTGTGGAATATGCGCTCGCTTGAATAAGATGGTTAAAAACGAATTTGAAATCTATAAATTTTTTTCAAAAAAAATCTTAAGTTTCGATATCAATAAGATTGTTTGACAACTAAATTGTAATTTTTCAAAAAAAATTAATTAAAAGTTTGTAGTTCCGTGTATGTTAAACCCAAGCTTCGTATATCTTGTGCAAAAATTGTCTTCACGATACATAAGTGCTCAAAATTTCTCATTTACAAATTTGAATCTATAATGTTAACGGTACCTGATATATATGATATAATATATGATATGATATGATATATAATATGATATATGATATGATATGATATGATATGATATATAAAGGATATTACATGGCCCCTCGGAGATATCAATATCTCCAAGCGGACATGTAATTTTCTATTTATCATATACTTAGTGACATTCTGGTTACGTTCCAAAAAACAATTTTCAACAGCAAATTTCAAGTTGTTTCAACGGCGGATAAAGTCCCATATCAATCACACGTGATGATATGAAAATCGTGCGCTCTGATTGGCTGTTTTTTATATCAACACGTGTGATTGATATGGGTGGCTGATACGCTTATATTTTACCGATCTATTATGTAAATATCGAAGTAAGTATATGATAAGATATGATATACAGGTCTCCCCTCGGGGCTTTTTAGAACCTGTTTGCAAATATATACAGTGGAGTTCAGACAGTTGTGGGTCTTAGAAAGTCCGCTGGAGCGGCTAGTTAAGACGCAATTTAGCAGTGGATAAGAAGTGCCCTTAGTGGAAGAAAACAGTAACGCCGAACACCGGGATCACGATCCTACTCTTTGCGAGAAGTGTGTGGGTTCTTTCAAGTCCCTCGATAGAGAAATCGAGAGACTGGACCTATGGTTTAACGTCCTTATCCGAGAAGACTTCTCAAGAAAGTTCATGCCAAGATCATTAAAATATACTTAAGATGTTCTTTTAGTATAACATATACACGACCATGGCGTTATGTATATAAATCCCTAATTAATTAAGTAGAATTTCTAATCCAAAGAAGGCAAAAATGGATTAAGGCATTAAGAATTTTATCTATTTCTTTTTTTTTTCTTAAACGGCAAAGCTTCCGAGGATTGCTATACGTTCAAAGGAGCGACTTTTTTGTTTACTTCGACATACATAAAACCGCAAAAAGTGCTGGTTGACAGCTGATGATAAGGCGTCAGTTTTAATCCTTTAAACCCAAAGCAACCGTGGTACTATAGATATAACAAATAAGTTTATTTGGCCTGACATGCAAACGAAGAATATACTAAATTAAGGCAATGGTTTTCCGTGAAGAGGTAAGAACAACGAGGCTTAGATTAGCCGAAAATTAAGGCGAATTTAAAAACAAGCTCAGGCCGAGGTTGAAAAAAAGTGAAAATGTTTCCAGTTGAAACTTTATTGAATCTTGTAATTTACGTTTGCAATGTGTACAGTGAAAACACAGAAGCACCGTTTCACATTTAGTATATCCCAAATGATACAAATATTCGTGTAATACTAAACGTTCCTCAGACCATCAGCTCTGTTTTTCAATGTCTTGTCATTTTGTTTAGATATTTTTCATTATTTCAAACCGCTTACAAAAATAGTATCAAATTAAGAACAAATTGAGTCAAAAACAATGAGCCATGGTAAAATTTACTAGTTCTTCCATAAAAAAGCGAATACTATAGACCAGTTCACGACCATAGTTGCATCATGGGTAATCAGGACATGGATTACAGAGAGTCGAGTGGCGAACTGAGGTTTATCAACGATTGCTCGCAAAATCATACGATGTAAACTCTCGGATTTTCAGACAGGTAAAGTAAATTCATAATCTAGTCACATGCTAATTTTTGGCCTAAATGGCCGAAAATTACCTCAGAAATTATGGGATTCTATTGAAAATCTATTGTTTTCGAGCGAGTCAGTTTCACACGATCGCTCTCGCAAACACTACAATTGCAAAGAGATTAAGACGGTTTTCGTGTAATTTTCAACCAAACACGCCAAAAATCGGCAAGTGTCAAGGATTAGAGGCTAAGCTTGCCTGTCTGAAAATCCGAGAGTTTACATTTTATGATTTTGCGAGAAATCGTTGAAACCTCAGTTCGCCACTCGACTCTCTGTAATCCATGTCCTGATTACCCATGATGCAACTACGGTCGTGAACTGGTCTATTGCAATACATTTAATTAGTAACGTTTGTTTTCAGACATTCAAATTATACTCTTAACAGAATCTGAGCTTCAGCATTATTTTTAAAATATTCTTAAAGTTTGGTCAGTTTTAGTCTCAATATTCTTATACTTCATATTCTTGTAAAAAAAAGTGTACTTGTCCAATCACATCTCGGCTGGCTGACCTGATTCTGTGATCGTGCTGATCGACGTCATTTTAAATGCTCATACGTGCGTGCTACGGAACTGAAAGGCTCATAGTGCGTGCTATAAAACTGAAAGGCCGTAAAATAATGCGCGAGTAAGAATAACATTTTCAACCTAAAATTAGCAGAAAAATATAAATGTTCAGCCTGGGGCGAAAAACGTCCAATCTATACATAAAAAAGAACATCAAACCATCCCAAATGAACTTTATCCTTTCTATGTAATGGGAAAGGAGAAGAACTAAAATGTGCGCTAATTGAAAATAGTTATAACGATGGTGGTTTTAAAACTCGCCTCACCCCCTCCCTGTTCTCCTTATTTTTTGCACTTTCACAGTTCGTTCAATGTTTATTTATTATAAGTACTAAAAATTTAAGTTCATTTTTTGTGCTGCTACAAAAGATATTTCTTGGTTTCAATTAAACTTCCTAAGGGGAGGGGTCAGCTCATAGAGAGTTTAATACCTAAATGTTGTCTCGCGCATTGAGCGTGCATGAGACTCGCACATTTTCTTTTACTCTCGCCGCGCTCCCGTTCAAAAATGTGTATAAATCTCACGCACTGTGCATTATTTTAAATTTTGGAAAATGGCGAGTATGAAATACTTAACAGATGTTTAAATTTCATAAATGGAATACTGCGTCAGTATTTCCGCAGAAACAGTTTTACAAATAGAAAAGTTTTAAACCATAGTGAAAAAAAAGAATGCCTTAACTCCAACTCCAGTTCGAAACCTCATGCAATTAAAAATTCTTTTATTTTTCACTACAGTGTAATTTAACTTATCTATTTGTAAAGATATATAAGTTAATAAGGCGAACAAAAAAGCTGTTGTCTTTTAAAAACTTTTTGCATTGGTTAATAAGTGATTATGAAATAGGTTGGATAGTATACTTACGTACGTTTTGATTGGTCTACAACTACAAGTGTATTTTCATCAACCTTGTACCCAGTGAAAAAATCGAAGTTGGGGTTTTCACGGGTCTGCCCAAAACGTTCGCCTCGGTGTTTAATAGGCTATGAAGGAACGATGAACATTTTTTGTTTCTTAATTAAGTAATGTTTGAGACTGAAAGTTTATCTATTAAAATTCTCCTCAGATGTTGGAATGAGCGATTCGGATTATCAAAATTTTTCTGGGGGCGCATGAGTTTATAGACCACTGCAGCGCTTCGGGAGCTCGACTCAAAAAACGAGGCTGGAGAAGAGTTCAGAGGACAGAAAATTTGAAATGTTGTAGCGTATAGGGAACTAGTTCTCCTCACCACACGATCAAGGAAGAAGGGATATCGTGAGTCCAACATATGTGCCTGAGCTGAAGCCGCAAGAAATTGTGGGTTGGATAACATTTTGGCATAATTTCCGTATTGGGACCTATTTAATTATGCACTACAGTTAGAGTGGGGGTATTTTTTGTATCTACTGAAAGAAAATATTAAGTAATAAAAATAGCAGGAAATTTTACACTCTCGTTTTAAATTTCCCGAAACCGAGAGATTTACTTTTAGTTTTATCGGAACACTTTTTAAGTAAATCACAGTAGGAGTGTAAAATAAAACTCAATTTTTTTAGTGAATGTGTAAAAGATTCTTTATAAATACTTTATATCTTTGTTTGAGCTTTCAGGAAATTCCGTAATAATAGCACAATATTTTTTTTTCTTGGCGGTGCAAAAATGCGAGAGTCTGGTACCGAAACATGGTGATCCACAATCATGGCGATTTGTGCTGGTGTGGTTTTGTCGGAAGTGTGGGAAGGAAAAATTCAGTTCTCAGCGTAATACATCAATGAATATATTTAAATCTCGGTCCTAAACTTAACAACTTTTAGCAAAATAGTTTATGTAGGAAAGTATGAGCTTATCAATGCCTGTGGAAAAGAACGACGCGAACAGTGACAGTGTCAATGGTATGTATTAATCCATTTTGATATGCTAATGAAAAAAATTCACCGATATATGTCAAATGTTTTTCAAATTGACTAATACTTGGTTGTTAGTCTCACTTAAAGCCTTTTGAATCTTATCGAACTAAATTTCAAATTGTCACTTCTTTGGAATAGAACCAGATTGCGGTGCCATTCTTTTGGACATTTTTGAACTGCCGTCTGTTTCAGGACACACACTGCTGCATGCTGAGAGATTCAAAATCTAGCTTTCTTTTTTTTGTTAGAACCGTGGCTCGAATCAGCGGGATTTTTTTAAAAATTTTGAAGCTGTTTATTAGCACGACCAAAATGCGTGTGATATATATTGTAGTAAGGGAAAACTTAGGCTGTTAGACACCTGATCATTGTTGAACTTTGTACATCAGCTGGCAAAAATTTCAGCTGTTGCAGTTTATCTTGTTCGGCTAGACCATCCTGAACCATTAAAGCTAGTAATCACGCGGAAGTGCAATGTATACTTGCTTGGTCGTTTCTTATTCGAAGTTCCGATGAGCGGGTAGTATTGTTATTATTGTGCATTGAGATTTTAAGGCGCCAAAACTACTTTATTTTTTGTAAACAATGGATTATAGATACTAAAGTTTGCCGACCGTGGTACTTTCACTAACCGGCGAATGCTTAGTAAAACTAAGAACTTATTTACACTGGCTTTTTTCTTACAACTGTCTATTCTTAAGTACCTCTTCGAACTTGAACGACATTGAAATTTATCATAAAATTTCCCCATAAGACTGATTTGGTTGTTGTCGTTTTTGTAAAATCCAGAGTGATTCGCTGCAGTGTCCACGAAACCTTTACGTTCGACCAAAATTGAACGTTACTTCCGTACGGAAAACTCGCAGTGAAACTTGTAAGGGAAAGAAGGATAAGCAAACTAGTAATCAGGAAATATCAGATTTTTTGTGGTTTGTGCGATTCACTGTTGAGAGCTTAAAAAATGAAATACAGATAAATTTATAATAATATTAAAACAGATTTTCAAGTAAAGATAGAATTCAGATCTGAAGCTACCCGGCATTCTGTACACTGTAAAAAAAGGCTGTAAAATGAATCAAGTGTTTCACCCAGTGTAAAGAGCTTTTGCCAGTCTTCCAGTTTACAGAAGATTTAGAAGAATCGAAAATTGTTACTCCTCATTGTCTTTGTCCAGGAATATTAAAAGTTTTACAAAACATAAGAAAAACTGCTTGACCTTTCATATTTAATAGTTCTGAATTGATTTATTTTTTGTTTACATTAAAACACTTCATACTTTAATATTTAAAATACTGTTCTTTTCATGTTGCATATTGTTTTAAACAATAAGATCTTAAAAAATTGTTTTGCTAATAACATTTCAAAAGTAAAAAATTCTTAGCTGTATGAAAATGTTTAGAATGCTTTCGAGACAAACAAATAATTGGTCAGAGATTAGACAAATTTCTTTGATGGCAGAATACAAGGATTTAACTATAGTTTATCAAAATATTGGTGGAAAATGTTTAGTGTTTACACCTATGAGCAACTCGTTCTACAAGGGGGTGCATTGGATTAACAGTGATTTTTTTATTACTTTGAAAGCAACAACAATCTCAAAAACATTTCAGTGGCAAAAGCAAGCAAATTGCCATTATTTGAAAAGAAAATAAATTTTTACTTATTTTAAACATTTGAACATTTTTGCAAACTGTAATTAAGATGCAGGCAATGTGTTATCATCAACTAAACGCTCACAGTGTTTGTGCTTTTGGCATTCCCTCACATTTTTTTATAATTTCTGTTATTTCATTAAAAATAGGCAAGTATGTATGCACAAATTTCATCTCTGCAGTTTCTTTGGAATGGTGGGTGAATGATGTTACAGTTGTCACAAAACTGATAAAACATTTTAGTAGTTTAAAATTTGTTTTTGAAGGACGATGTTTCATCATTAGATAAATTTGAATTGATTTGCAAGTAATAATATCAAACACGAGAGACAGTGTTTCATCACATTTCCAAACACTGAGAAGAGAGTTGAGAATGCTCTGTAAGCATGAAACTCTAAGTAGCATTAAAGGTCAAGTAGTCTATCCAAATCTGTATGTATATATATAGAATGGAGACCTTTTCAAAAATTAGGGTATACGGAAAATGAGCTATATAAATGACATTGTTCAATTTTGATTATAAAGTGCATGGGAATCATCTGTGAAGTTTGTTAGGTTTCCTAACTAAAGCTAATACGCTATGACTAAAAAGATAATGAAATGCGAATAAACCTGCAATTGGTGGGCCCACGGCGCAAACAATGAAGTAAACACTATTGCATACACCAAATATCTGTCCTTGAAGATTTCTTGGAACCATATCTACTATAGTCTGCAATTGTAACACGAAAATTGATGACGTAACTGCCCCTTCAATCAAACCAATGGCAACGTTCACAACTAAGAGGTACACGTGCTTTGTTGCCTGGGGTAACAGTGCTGTGACAAGTGTTCCAAGCAGGGCCGCTGTTATATACAGGCGTTTGGGTGATGTCCATTGTGAATTGACGATATAACCAGACACAACTCGTCCAGCAATGTTTGAGAGGCCAAAGACCATGTAAAGATGGGACGCTTTGTCGGGTGGTATACCAAGTCCTTGGGCGTATTTAGCCTGAATGTACAAAGGTTGTTTCAAGTGTTATTAATAGGAGGGTGGATTACTGGAAAAATATTTTACAACTTTAGCAGACTTTACATAGGTACGTTGATGAAATTCAACTTAAATATGATTTATGCAACATTTTTAAGAAGAAAAAAAGGAGATGAACTTCTTAAGGTCCCCTGGAAGTTGAAATCTTTACCTCCCACAACAATTCTTTTTTTTTTTTTAACTTTGGATTTCGTTTCTGAATAGCTTTCGTTGTAAGAGGCCTAGGAAGAACCTGGTACTGAGGGTATAAACGATAGAAAGCACGACCCACCCAATAACTTAGCTCCACGGTCTGGCCAGAACCTACACGCATGCGCGTAACCGGCTTCATCCGAGTAACTGCAATGCAAGCAACCGAAATAACTGTGGGCAGCTGTTTCGTCCTTGTAAGAAGTCATCGTGTAGTAGAACGACAGGGTTTACCCCTGAGAGGGCTAGCTGTCTTCGCTAGATCTCATTAGCAGTTGTTTTGAGATTTCTAGAACATATCGTGTAGAAAATCGTCAGACGTTTACCCCTGAACGCGCTAGTTGCCTTCGCCAGATCTTATTAGCAGCTGTTTTGAGATTTCTAAGCCTCATCAGCATGGTATAGTTTTTCAGCCACATGCAAAGAGCTACGAGGGCCAGCTCAGAGAACTGCTTTAAGGCTGAGCTCTATGTCTTGCGAAGTTTTTTTCTTTAATAGCAGCCAAAAGCCGCACAGTAACCATGGTTTTCCTTGTTTTAATCATTCTAACATCGTAACCTACGTTATAAACAACCGCTGACCACCCCCTTCCCTTTCCGGCTAGATAAGGTAAGGCTAACAGTAATATAAGCAGGAGTCATACAATAAACAACTCTCAGCCTAATGATATATCCTAATGTAGTAAAAACTCACCATATGAACTATTGGAATCCACATGCCCATCCCATCGACAACAGCAAGCGACAATGTGAAAGCAGTCAAATTACCATTGATTGAGAAGGATTTAAAAACTTGTTTCCATCCCTCTTTTGACGTGTTTTGGTATACCTCATCTTCTTTTAATATGTTTATGTTTACTTCATTTTGTTGGTCCTCTCTTGTTGTTCTTTTATTAACAACACATGACAACAAGCTTGAGATAGTTATTATTCCAGAAAGAGCTCTGAAAGACCCTCTAAAACCGAATTGATCAAGCAATACTTGTATGATCGGGTTCATTGTTAAAACTCCTGCCCCGAATCCAGCTGCTATGATACCCACTGCTAGCGATCTTTTCTTCTCAAACTGAGAAGCAACCGCTAACATTACTGTGCCGTAAACACTACATAACACGTATCCAAACAAGACACTATAGGTTGCAAACAGGACGTAGAAATTGGAGGCGAATGAGCTTGTAAAGTACGATACTGCGCATGTCATAAAGCAGGACGCGAGGATGATCCGACAGCCAAAGCGGTCTATAAGTTTTCCGTTTACTGGAGCAAGAACCCCCGCAACGACAAAACAGATTGAATTGACAAGAACTGAAAATAAAATAAAATAATTATATTTACTACACTGAATAATTAAATAATTATATTTATTGCACTGAACATGACATAATTGTTTAAAACAAGGGAGGAGGGGGCGAAGTAACTTATTATCAGTGTCTCCAAGAGGCTCCCCATGGTTTTTAGTCCTTTAGAATTCTAGAAAAGGCATTTCGCAGTGTGTTCAAGCAATGAATCTCATATAAAGATTCTATCAAGATATTCACTTTAACGTTTACACAAGTACAAAAGCTAAAAAATCTAATTTTTTAAAAAAAAGTGGGGGACCATGATCTCCCCGATCCTCTGTTGCACGGCCCCTGATCATACATTCAAAGTCATCATTGGTGGTGTTAGGATCATCTAGGAAATTGAGGTCAATTTCATCTCTAATAAAAACCAACTCCACCCGCATTGTGAAGAGTTGGTTGAGACTAAAAGCTATAACCTGAGCTGGTATTGTTTCATAATAATATGGTCTTTGTTCTCCAGTATTCTGGTTTCCAGTGCATGAAAGACCAATGATATGGAAATTATGGTTTAGACTTAACAAACTGTGTTGTCAAATAGTCAAAGTTAGCAGCTGGACTTCTGATATTAGAGTGAACAACTGAAAAACAGTGATCAGAAATCGAATTTCTAATCGATCAACTGGCTACTATGAAATTCATGACTTGTGTAATAATTAAAGTCTACTTCAGGAAATACGTGACCTTCTGTATCTACCTCATCCATGTTTTTAAAAAGTTATTTTTTAGTGATGAAGCAAATTTTAGTTTAGGCAGTGTGTCTACAAGACTTTTGTTGATGTTTTTAGAAAAGCAACTAGAATTAGAATTAAAGCAAAATCCTTTACGAGCCAAGTGGCCCATGGAGCCGGTGCTTATCTCCGGTTTCTGTAGTGTTCAGCGGATGATAGGCTTTGACTCCCCCGGGACAGGACACTAATCCATCGCAGGTTAGCTCTCAGCAAATGCAGGTAAACATTTACCTACCCCGGAAGGATGGAAAGCTGAGTTGGCTTACGGCGGAAAAGAAGGTCACACAAATATTCGAATCTCGGTAAACTGCCGGGACCGAACTGGGGACCTTATGGTTGGAAAGCAGAGATCTTACCAACTGCGCCAACCACATCCGCCCCTAGAATTAGAATTAAACGAGAGTTTAATTATTTGTTGTCTGTCTAAACTGTAGAAGGGAAACTCGCTGTTTGCTGTTTTACCGTTGCAAAAAAAAAAAACGTAACTTGAGGAATTAATCTTGGGCAAGCTCAAAAATTGAGCGTTGTGTTGTGTTTGCTAAATCTGTACTATTATCTTAAGTGCCAACTATTAAGTGAAGAATGAAAACATAGACAAGTTAGCGATAGCTATCAAAGAAATGCCGTTTGTACCTGTTATTGCTTTGTCTTGTTTAAACTCTGCGAGAAGAGCAGGAAAGAACACTCCAAAGCTTGCAATGGAGCCAGTGATGATAACATGCGAGAGAAACGCACAAAGCAAGACCAGCCAAGACCACAAGCTGTCTGCTGGATGAGTTTGTTTCTTTCTACAGTTGCATTTCTTCATAGTCAAATCAGCAACCATTTCACCTGGGAAAAAAGTTGTAGTTAATTGAAAGCAGGAAATTATTCTATACCTTAAATGCAACCCAAACCTCAATTATCCCAACTTTGGTTATTCGAGTCTTGGTTAAACGAAACTCGGTTTTCTGATCTTCAGTTAAACAAACCTCAGTGAACTCGATTATCAGTTAATTATTAGTTAAACTCAGTTAATCAAACTTCAGCTAATCGAAGATCAGTTTATCGATCCTCAGTTGATTGAATCCCAGTAAATCAAACCTTAATGAACTTTTTTGCCAAAGTGGTTTGCAATTGGTCAAGGTGTTTAGATTTCAGGCCAAAAAAATTGAGGAGGGTGTTCGTTTGGCCCCCCAAACCTCGCGCTTCCAGATGACATTTTAAACATCTTCGACACGACTATTTATGAAAGAATGACAGACACCGAAAAGAAACGACCGTGGATTTATCATCAGCGTCTCGAAGAACACTTTGTGGAACAAGACGATGTAATGCCCTATAAAAAAGGCTTGTGTTTTTCAACTGCACATAAAAATCGACCGAGACAACACAGACTTCGAAACCAGGATCAAAAGTATAGCAAAAAAGACACTCAGACACGACAAACCCCGGGCGGGAAGGGAAGGGGGGGGGATGGGGGAGGCACAAAATGCCCGCGCTGATTTCAAAGAGTCACCATTCTGCTACTATTTATCTGATTGCCATCAAATTTCGAAACTTTCCCTAAAATTTATTGCCAAACAGGAATATTATAAAATTTTGTTGTCAGGATGTGTGATGTTGCCATGGTAACCTGTTTTTGGAGGGGCGTTTATTCATTTTTAACTTTTTCTTAACTTTTGCATAGCTTTTTTCAATCAAAAACCAAAAACAACTGTTTAGCACAGAAATAAACTTCTTTTTTATATGCTGCAAAAAAAATTCAAAACTTTTAGAACTGCTGACGTCATACAGTGACGTCATTACCGTGATCTAAAGTTGAAAATTTCAAA